>JAXFYN010000897.1:0-34324 GCA_036172215.1 Camellia granthamiana
GTTGTAATTAATTAGTTAACTAGTTTAATTAGTTACTCTGTAATTAATTACTTTAGCTAATTAGCTTTGTATTGTACTTATTTAATTAGTTTAAAGTGGTTATTTAAATTAGTTCATTATTTTAATTACTTAATTCATTAGCTTAGCATAATTAATTATTTACTTGTTGTAATAATTAATTAGCTTAGATAACTAGCTTATTTATTCAAGTTTTGTAATAATTAGTTAAGTAATTCAGTTAGCTAGTTAATTCATTCGGATACTCCTGCGTGAGGGCAAACAAACTTGTAATAATGTATATATCTTCCAACACTACTACAAAAATAGTTAAAGATCACACTTTGACAAAAAAAAAGATCTCACTTTTATTAGAAGTGTGATAAAAAAAATTAGATTGATATTTTAATCACACTTAATTTGTGATAATATTAGAAGTGTGATAATATTTACTTTTTATGTCACTTTCAATTAAGTGTGATTATATGTATATATTTTTAATCACACCTTCTAATTAAAGTGTGATTATATATACACTACTACTTTTTAATCACACTTTTTAAACAAGTGTGATTATATATATATTTTTTGATCACACCTTCTAATTAAAGTGTGATTATTTATATATTTTTTAATCACACTTTCTAATTAAAGTGTGATTAGATATACACTACTACTTTTTAATCACACTTTTTAAATAAGTGTGATTATATATATTTTTTAACCACACATTCTAATTAAAGTGTGATTATTTATATATTTTTTAATCACACATTTTAATTAAAGTGTGATTATATATACACTACTACTTTTTAATCACACTTTTTAAATAAGTGTGATTATATATATATTTTTTAATCACACATTTTAATTAAAGTGTGATTATGTATACATTACTATTTTTTAATCACACTTTTTAAATAAGTGTAATTATATATATATATATATAATCACACTCCCTAAATAGGTGTGATTGTATAAAATATTTCAATTTGATTTTTATATAAAATATACAATTTCCAAATCCGCGCCTCTATTCTACCCATGAACGATAGAGACGACTCACCACTAGAGACAACTCGCAAAAAAAAAAAAAAAAAAGAGTATTTGCGACGATACCAGCTGCAGTTGCACAAAAAAAAAAAAAAGAAAAAAAAAAGAGTTTTTTTGCGATTGTAATACGTACCATTGCAAAAAAAAAAATATATATATATATATATTGTGGCTTTGAGACGGCTTCATATATATAGTCATAAAATGGTTTAAATAAATGCAACAGTATTTTTCTGTTACAAAAAAAAATAAAAAACAAAAACGACGTTGTCTTACTCTTTTGAACATTTCTCTTTTTACCCATTTTTTCATCTTTCTATCTCTCTGTCTCTGTCTCTCTTCTCTTTCTCTCTCTCACTCATACTCTTTTTTGTTTGTTTGTCTGTCTCTGTCTCTCTTATCTCTCTCTCACTCATCACTCTTCTTTGTCTGTTTGTCTATTTCTTTCTCTCTATGTCGCTGTCTCTCTTCTCTTTCTCTCTCTCACTCATCACTCATCACTTTTCTCTGTCTGTCTGTCTCTCTTTCTCTCTCGTCCATCTTTCTTCTCTTTATCTCTCTTCTCTCTCTATCTCTTTTCTCTTTATTTCTCTCGCTCATCTCTCTCTGTCTCTCCCTCGTTTATTTCTTTTCGCTCTTTCTCTTTCTCTTTCTCTCTCTGTCTATATCTTTTCATCCATTTTTTCATCTTCCTTTCTCTCTTCTCTTTCTCTCTCTCACTTATCACTCTTCTCTCTTTGTCTGTTTGTCTATATGTCTCTCTCTGTGTGTCTCTTACTCATCTATCTCTTCTCTCATCTCTTTTCTCTCTCTGTCTCTTTCGCTCATCCCTATTCTCTTTATCTCTCTCGCTCATCTTTCTTCTCTCTATCTTTCTCTCTGTCTCTTTTGTTTATCTCTCTTCTCTTTATGTCTCTCTCTATCTCTCTCTGTCTCTCTCATCCATCTCTTTTCTCTCTATGTCTCTTTTCTGTCTCTTACTCTCTATCTCTTTCTTCTTCTTTTTTTCTCTCTTTCACTGTGTTTGCGTTGCTCACTCACTCACTCCCGTCTTCTCTATTTATTGAGCTCCCTCTCGATTTATCAACTACAAGAAAATGCACTTTTAGCGACCACTTTGTCTTTCTCTCACTCATCACTCTGTCTCTCTCTCTCTACTTTATCTGTCTCTCACTCATTTCTCTCTCTCACCACCCATCTCCTCTACAACCTTCACCACTACTGCAAACGCCATTCCACAACCACCACTACTTCCACTGTCGCCACTTCACCTCTACAACTACCATTACTACTACTATTGCCATCACTCCACTACCACCACTACCATTACTGCCACTACTATTACCATTACTTCTCTTTCACCCCTGCCACTCCATTTACACTACCACTACCACTACCACAACTTCACCACTAATCTCTTCTGCCATAACCATCACTACCACCATCATCTCTTATCCACCACCTTCACCACTACTGCCACTCCCTTTCCTCTATGACAAAAAATTAGTTCATGATTTTTAGTAACAAAAAAAAAATAGGCCGCAAAAAAAAAAAATTTCATTGACTGCAAAAAATTAACTTTTATTTTAGTGAAAAATATTTTTTATTAAAATATATATTACCCCTACTTCTACCAAATAAAAAATAATAATATTTTTTTTCATTAAAATAAAAATAAAACAAATAAATTTTCAATCTTAGTAACTAAAAAAAAAAAATTTAAAAAAATTCATTAACTACAAAAAAATATATATTTTAACAAAAAAAAAATTTATTTATTTATTTTTATTTTTATTTTTCATTCCCGCCTCTTTATTTTTTTTCATTCCCGCTCCCGCCTTTATTCCCCCCCTCCCAAAAATAAATCCCCAATCTCGAACCCAAAAAATCCCTAATCTTCCCCCCTCTCTCTCTCGATCGATCGACGGTGAGCGGCGGAGGAGCAGCGTCGGAGGAGGAGGAGCAGCGTTAGAGCAGCAAGATCTTCCGATGTTGCTTGGCCTCACCAAGTCCTACCCTGTCACTCCTTCTTGTATTCACAGTTTTATCATAAAACAGTATCTGATATGTGTTCAAGTATCTGATGATTTGATTCCTGGAAATATTCTCTGTTTATTTTGACTAGGTCATTTTTGAAGGGGTTTATGCTTTGCACCCTGATATCAAAAAATCACTAGACTTGTGGATTGATGTTGTAAGGATGAATGCCACTTCATTTCTGAGGCTTTATATTTTATTTTTTTGTTGATTAACCTTCTTGTTTCTCGTTATCTGTATCAATTTCTTTTGGATAAGTAGAAATACTTGTTATGAGATAACCGGTTGTTTGAAAACAGGTTGGAGGTGTTCATTCACATCTTATTTCTCGAGTTCAAGGGGACAAAAGTAGAGTTGGGTGCTTTATGTCCCAAAATGACATTATGACGACAGTGTTTCCAATGTTCCAGCTGCACATTGAACCACATCTTGTTCATGCACATGTTAGTAGATTCGAAACCATTTGAGGCTTATTATTGTTGCATAATTTTGTGTATAATACGTATACAGCAGTGTAAATGAGATGATCTTGATGTTGGTGCAAATTTGCTGTGAAACTTGTGTCCTATGCGTGTGCTCAGATGCACTCGTTTTTGGAAGGTGCAATTAAAATTATAATTATAAGAAATTCAGTATGAGATTACGAGGAGCACCTCAATCATAAGATTATCATGTACTCTAATCCAGTACGAATTCTTATCTCTGTCTCATAAATTTCATTCAATTATTTTACTTCATTCAATTATTTGATTTTGTTATTTTAACAAATCATACGCAGATTGCTGTTCTTCTGATCAGTGAGGTTCGCCGCCACTTTTCGAATTAGGGTTTCGATTCTCAAGATTTAGGGTTTTCCTATTATCACTGTATGTAGCTAGTTCAAGAAGTTGGTATTTGATTGTGAATAAAGCCTTGTGCTCAAATTCGGAAATACTTTTTGAGTTGATCGATTCACAATTTCTGTTGTCGGTGCAAGTTTCTTTAATTGAATGAACAGACTCTGATATTTATTGGGTTTGTCCAGTTTTGTAATCGAAGTGAATTGGATTTTTTTTTATTCTGTGTGTTCTGAATCTGTAACTGGAACAGATGCTTCTCTGTGTATGTTAAATTTGCATTATGCTGCTTTCTTTTTTCTGGTCATGGAACAGATGCTGCTCTGTGTTCTGAATATGCAAGAATCTGCATCACTATGCTGTTGCTGGTCATGGAACAGATGCTTCTCTGCTGTTCATAATCTGCAAGAATCTGTTCTGAGAAGAATTCTGCATCACTATGCTGCTGATTGGATTGGCGTGTTGATCGTGGATCGTTTGGTTTTAGTGTATACTTTTTTTGATGAAACATGTTGAAGCAGGGGGTCTTTAGTTTGTTGTAGTAGTAGTAGTATTAGTAGTAGTAGATCCAATTTTACATGTTTTTTACATGCTTTAATAGATTCTGTTAGTCTTCATCCCTTGAGACAAATAATGAGTGCTTTAATAGATTTTGTTAATCTGTTAGATTCTGTCATGACATGTTTCTCTTTCAGATATTTGTATGTTGTCAGTGTGGTAACAGGTACTGTGTTCATTCTAGTCTGGTAACTGGGTTATTCTTCATCACATTATAGAGTTCGGTGGTTTACAATCCAGATTTACCTTATGAGTTTTTGATACCATTGCAATTCCAAATATAAAAAGGAAAGTTCATGTTTCACATCTTCTAGAAAGCTGCCAATACTGGGACTAGCTTACAAACCATCAGTAACTCTTCTATCTGTTGCAGAGAAATGTCTGAGGAAAGCTGGTCCTGGTATGATAACTGCCAAACTTGAACTCAAGCCGCCTCCATACCCCCTGGTAAGTACTTTTCTGACAAATGGTTAAAAAGTGTAAACAAGCTAAACTATATGTGCTTTAATTAGCTATATGACAGTTTATGGGCTCTATTTTGATTTACATTTCAAAGAGTTTTGGGGATTAGACCCGGTTCTGCCTGCTTTTGGAGTCAGTGGGTTAGACTTCAGTTTGCTCCATCGCACAGCACTATATCAATTTAGGGGGCAAACTAATAAAGTTGGATGGCATATGTGGTTGATTAAGTTTGGCATGGTGAACTTGGATTGAGTTCAAACCTCGGACCAATTATGCTTTTCTGAGCATTGTATGTGTGCCTTTAGCATTGCTTCCCTAACCAGGCTAGTTTTCAGTGTAATTGCACTCTCATTGCATTTTCTTTTTCATGATTGCCTATTCAATCATTCTCCTAATATGGTGTGTGATTAAACAGAACCAACCTTAGGGATTGTTTGGGCAATCATGAAAAAGGGCCTGGTTAGGCCCACTTCCAATAAATTGTCTTCCTTTTCTTTTTTTCTTTTTTTTAAACAACCCTGCCTTTATATGAAGTTAAATAGGTTTTGGCCACTTTTATCAAACAGAGGTGGGTCCAGTATACCTTTACACTTTATTTACCAAACACATTAAAGGTTTTAAACCAGTTAAGTTGTGGCTTCCGGAACTGGTTTTCATTCTAAGAATGACTTTTAGGTAATTACTAATTTAATTCTGTAATGTGATTCATTGTCGTAGCATGCTTACTACCTTGACTTTCAGGTAAGGTTTGAATTGATTAAACATGATATCAGTTTTTTTTGCCATTTATGACAGGTTCATATTTGTCCTGTTTTCATGAACTTTTGAACATATAATAGAATAACAGCATTACTGATGTTTCTCACAGAATCAACTGCCTGATTATATATCAACCTTTATGGAAAAGCTTGTATCTTGGGAGGCAGTCAATTCTAGACTAGAAAAGGCAAAGGCTCGGGCTACTGAGAGAGAAAGAGAAGAAGAGAAGAGGAAAAAAGAGCAAGAAGAGGGGAATGCAGCAGGCAATGAAGTTACAGAGATGTACTTGGATAGTGAAATAGATGATTCGGAGGCTGAATGACTTCTGGTTTTGTTTGTCTGCAAAGGCATTAGCGTATGAAAGTCTGTTAGCTATCTTCATTTTTTGATTAAAGATTGAGAAATAGAGTTCACTTGGAGTTGTGCAAACAATAGTTGTGAAAACCTTGAATCCTACAGTCACTCACTGTTCTGAATTATCATCATCATCATAATCATTAATGTAAAAATATCAGTTGAAAATCCTTTGAACCTGCAATGTATGGGGGTGTTTGTATTTTGTGTTTCTGAAAAAGAAACATGTTTACATAATTGGGGGTGTTTGTATTTTGTGTTTCTGAAAAAACTAACCAAACGGATTTCTGAGAATTTGTTTTGAAAAGTGATCCTGGAAAAAAGACAACCAAACACATTTTTGAGAATTTTTTTGGGAAAATCTGTTTGGTTTGATTACTCCCAGAAATGTGTTTTCAGAGAAGATTTTAGAAATTTGTTTCTGAAATACAAACCAAACAAGCCCTTCATCTTTTGTGTTTCATAGTGATAATATTCTTCAGCATTGTGTCTGTTAGTAAATTTATTTCTGAAAAGTTTGTGTAATGTGATTTTGCTTTGTTCATGTAGGTGTTAATGTACAAACTGGAGAGGAAGTGGCTATCAAGCTGGTATTCTACTCTCTCTTAGTACTTAATGAATAATTGTCTGATGATCTTTTATCGGTTATTTTGTTTTTGTATTGATTGCATTTTAATTTCCGTAGTTAGTAGATTCTGCATTTGACCTGTCTGTGAAGTTTTTTTTTTACATAATGGAGTCTTCTAGGTTGACTGACAACTGACAGGATACAAAACCTTGCTTTATGTTTGTTTTTCCCTTTTATATTATTACATGCGTGTATATTTTACTTTGATTTGAAAATCTCTTAAAGAAGAATGAAAATTATTGACATTGCATGATTGGTTTAAATTTTTACTTCACTTATGCTCTTCAGTTCCATCAGCAAATTGATACTTTTTGTTGATGTTGATCTATATAACTTTCTAAATTTTTGCACCTGTGGTTTTGGTTTGATTTAGATCACTCTTACCATTTGTTGATTGAATTCTTCTTTCTTTTGTGATCCTTTAGTACTTGAACAAATATAATAGAACACATTTTTTTGAAGTTCTGGATGAAGAAGTAGCAATGGTTCCTTCGGCTTTATGAGTTCCATATGGTATGCAGTAAAGCCTTACACACTTGGCACAAACTTTGTAAAATGTGGGATCATTCTCTCTTCACTATGTTTTTTATATGAAATGCTGGGTGCAAACTATGTTACGCTTATTAAGCTTTTTTGCTGTTTTATTTGTATTGAATTGAAGAGGTACGAGTTTCTTTGTGGTACTTCATATTTGTACTTCTCAACCTTATTTGTTTTATAATTACAATTCCAGGAATCTGTCAAGACCAAGCACCCTCAACTTCACTATGAGTCAAAAATCTATATGGTTCTCCAAGGAGGAAGTAACTCTCTCTCTCTCTCTCTCTCTCTCTCTCTCTCTCTCTGGTCCATATATTACTTGAGGTTTTAAGGTTAGATTGGAAGAAGTTTGTTATTGAGGGACTATTTTGAATTTATAGTAGTTTCTATATTTCCGTGGTCAGCATTAATATGATTTCTAATATACTCTGAAGTGAGAGGAAAGTAGGAAACAACTGTTGGTTTGATGGGTTGTAATAGTTTTCTTTTGTATCTTAGAATTTGAACACATTAAATTAACTTTATAGCTATCTAGAAATAAGAAGAAAAGTAGGAAACAACTGTTGGTTTGATGGGTTGTAATAGTTTTCTTTTGTATCTTAGAATTTGAACACATTAAATTAACTTTGTACCTATCTAGAAATAAGAAGGAAACTATGGAGCCATATTTTTTTCGTTTCCCTTTTTAACTTTCTGCATTTTCTTTTCCAATTTTAGCTGCTTTGGGAACTTGACTCTCAAACAATCAGTTTTCAACTGCAACTCTTGTTAATGTTCCAACTCTTGTTGCGCATGGTGCACTTTAACTCCTAATTATGTTTTAGCCTGTGCTTTTTTGCGACATAACTATATTTATCTTTTGCACGGCAAATTTTCTAACAGATCTGACTTTCTTTTATGTAGCGGGGATTCCTAGCCTCAAATGGTTTGGAGTTGAGAGGAAGTACAATGTCATGGTTATTGACCTTCTTGTACCAAGCTTGGAAGACCTATTCAACTATTGCAACTGGAAGTTCACATTGAAAACAGTATTAATGCTGGCAGATCAGTTAGTAAGTACATGTAGCCATTCTCAATCAAAAAGGTTGCCTTGAGCTTCCAAGTGACAATCTTGTGATCCTTTCATTATTATGTTCTAGATTAACAGAGTGGAACACATTCATTCAAGAGGTTTCCTTCACCGTGATATAAAGCCTGACAACTTTTTAATGGCCCTGGGGCACAGAGCAAATCAGGTAAATGTTTGATGGCTCTCATCGGACACTTGCTTGTAAAAAAGAAAAGAAAATATATTCATGTGAATGGTTTATCTTGGAATGGTGCTTTTTAAAGTATCAACTGTTAATTTGTCTCTTGTGATTAAGGGCTCCCATTCAGAACATTCCGAAGAGGAGATTCTCAATCTGCGGAATACTTTATTACAGGTTTATATCGTTAAGTTTGTGGATTGTCTTGTAAATAATGATTTGTGTATCCTCAAGGTTATGATTTATTTTCTATAGATTGAATTGGAGAGGGAGCGGATAGCTATGGAGCTGGAGGAGGAAAAGAAAGCCCAAGCTGAACGCGAAAAGAGGTTGCAAGGGCAAGCTAAGAAGATTGAAAACTTGAGTTCAATGGTGTTGTACTCAAATGGGGATGAGAATCATGATCAGCCCAAGAAGAGACACGTATGGTTCTATTAAAACACATAGCTATCCGCATTGGGATACTTTTTTCTAGATTAAGGGCTCTCATTGGGATACTTTTTTCTTTGTAGACCCTGTGCCGTATGTACATTATTAATGCAGGTTCTGGATTTAGGCTCCTATGGAACACCGTTAAAACATTCCTGGACCCCAAGACCACTGCAAAAATTCAAGTAAGCCTTTTTCATTGATTTACCTCAGACTAGGGCTGTTAATTGAGTAGTTTTCTTAGCCCATCAATGGTTTTTCCTTGTACCAGGTTCTGGGCAACAAATATCAGAGCAAATTGCTTGAAGTAATTGAAGCCAGGTAACTATTTTGTTGATTGGTTTGACATTGAATTGATTGTGATGTGTCAATAGGCCTTACAGTTTATGACAACAATCAGTGAGCTTCTTGAATAACATTATTTGCTAATTGTAACAAAACATGACATTGCCTTCTAAAATTTCGGTATGGTCCTCACTGCAACATTTTCTTCCCTGAGCTATATCAGTGAGCTACCAGACTTTTTGGGTAGTACATGTACTTGTGCAGACAAAGGTGGATGCATGCTTTCTGATAAAGGCCCATGGAATGATCCTGATATATTGAAGGTGTCACCTCTTCTTTCGTTGTAAATTTTTTTGTTCAAGTTGGCACTTCATGGTTTAACCATTTTTTATCAAAGCTGCCTAAGTTTAATTGTTAATTTTTTGAACTAGATGGTTTACAATGGTGAAGCCAAATGCTCAACTAAAATTTTGATTCCAGCCATTAAGGAGAAGACAATTTCTGAGGATGAGAATGCAAACCTAAAGGTATCCAGTCCTAATTCGGATATAAATATGTCAATTCCTTTTTCATTGATTTTTAGTCTTCTTATTAATTGCCCCTCATTAGTGACCTCCTAATTACAATGTCATTGACACTGAGCTGCTATGGCATCTAATTGTTAACAGGGAAGTTACTTCCAAAAGGATTAAGATGAAACAGAAATGATTAATGTTCTTATTTTGGTTTTGCTGAATTAACTTTTTAGTTTATTCATATGCATCAGCGGTTTTTGGATTAATTTGTGTTTTTATTTTTCAGGTCAGAAATTTTTTGGAGAGATGCAAAATATGGTCCAAGAATTAAAGAACTTAGTTTTTTTAAGTTTTTTTCATTTTTCAATATATGTAAGCACAATTAATTTTTTTTTATTTAATTCCTTTGTATATACTTTTGAATATTTAATTTTCATTTATGAAATATATGACGTTATTCTATTCAATATGTGGTTATGATTCAAAATATAGTAAATTGTGTGTATTATATTTTTCAAATGTGCATACAAAAATAATATTGATTATTTTTCAAATATGTTGAACCCTTTTTTTATTACAGATTTTATTAGTTATTAATCACACTTAAAATGTGTGATCTAAATGTTATTAATCACACTTAAAAAGTGTGATTAAAAATGACCATTTTTTAATCACACTTTCAAAGATCACACTTAAAAGGTGTGATCTAAATGTTATTAATCACACTTAAAAAGTGTGATTAAAAATGATCCTTTTTAATCACACTTCCAAATATCACACTTAAAAGGTGTGATCTAAATGTTTTTAATCACACTTAAAAAGTGTGATTAAAAATGATCATTTTTAATCACACTCCCAAAGATCACACTTTAATAAAACTTAAAAGGTGTGATTAAATAACATACATCACACCAAAAAAGTGTGATCTTTATCTGTTTTTGTAGTAGTGCAACTCCACGTCTTTCTCCCTTTTATTTAACCGCTTACGATGGTTAATTTAGGGATATCATGTTTAATTTAGCATGCTTCATGTTTACATCCATTTGTATTGCATGAACCGGGGCTCGGTTCATCATTCTCATTCACATTGTCGTTTTAATACTTCTATAAATACATTCTTAGACCACATGCGATCAAATCATTTCATATGCCATGTTATTAGCCGAGCCTAGTAATTGCATATCACATGTGTTGCATTTGTCATCTTGCATAGTTAAGAATCATGCATATTTTACTAACGCTGTTTTGTAGCTTGTTCGCGGGACATTGGTAAATATGTGAGTTGTTATACTTTAGCATCCCGCTTGTACATAATTTTCTTATTGTGTTTAGCATCCTACCATGAGGGTAATTGCTCAAATGATAAACTGTTTGAATGCCTGTGGATGAAGGCTTGCTGCTTGAATTGGAATGATTCGATGAATGTATGTTTAAGTCCACTTTGTCAAGTGGCAAATTCACAAACTTTAAGCCCATTTGAGGTGGCAAATTTAAACCCTTTGCAAAACAAACATGAAATTGAAATTGTTCCAATTCTTACAAAATTAGTCTATACTTGTATGCTTCACATAATAAATTGTGAGGATTTATTCAATAAATCGGAACATGAACATATAAAGAAAACAAAATTCGTATCATGGTTAGTAAAGGCAGATCTTTTGATCGAGTGAGCGGGGGTGCCTAATTAATGACCTTCCCCTCTCATACCTAAGGTTCCGAGCCAAGCATCCTTGGTTATGATGAACAATGGCCTGGGCACGAGTCACGAGTTTCCTAATTTTTTCAAAATAAATATTAAGTGGCGACACTGAGATCTGATGACGTAATCCATTTTTGACAAAACTGCAATAAAATGGATTTTCAATGAAAGTTGCCAAATCTGGACTCTCATCTATGTTTCACATTGCACTAGTGAGACTAGATCAAAGAAATCGAGAGTCCGAACTGTTTAACGCGCACAGGTGATAGAGTCCGATAATGGAAAACCGACTAATCAAATCCGGAATGTCTAATTCCCCATTGTGAGCCAAGGATCGAGCCTTGCTGATCTCAAGTTTCTGCGCATCTACAGTTCGGACTCCACTTGTGAGCTCTGAATCTGATTTCACAAGTGCAATGTGAAACAATGGAAACACAAAAAGAGTCCAATCTGGCAATTTCTTTTGGAAAATCGATGTTTTGAATCAAATGCCAAAAATAGACTGCTTTGCCAGATATCAGAGTGGCCACCTAAATATTTATTTTGGGAAATTTAGGAAACTCGTGACTCATGCCAAAGGCTATTAGTCCGTCGTTACCAAAGTGTCTTGGCTCGAGAACTTAGGTATAAGAGAAGAAGGTCATTAATTGAGCACCCCACTCACCCAATCAAAGATTGACCTCCACTAATCATGATATGATTCTTATGTACAGTATATGTTCTTATTTTATTTTTAGCATACAAGTATATCATCTACAAGCATTCAAACAGGTATATCAAGTAAGCATTTAGGCTCATGGTAGTATGTTTGATATCGCAGCAATCACACTCATGCAATATGCTAAAGCAAAAATGCTTACCTTATGTCCGAAGGCGAGTCAAAAGAAAGCAAATAGTTAGAAAAAATGCATGATCCTAATTAATGCAACATGACTAATGCAACACATACAACGTGCAAGTAATAAGCTCGGCTAGTAGCATGGCATGCGAGTCAATTCAAGGCATGTGATAACGCACGTATTCAAGTACAGAGTTTGAATTTGACATTTGAATAATATAATAAGCCGAACTTTTATGCATGCAAAACAAATGGATGCAAGTCATGAAAATGTTAATTTGAAAATATGATGTCCCTATGCTAACCATCATAAGCAGATAAATAAAAGGGAGAAAGAATGGGGGTTGGAAGACATACAACTTATTATATATTTGTCCTCGCGAAGGAGGGTCTGAATGTCCAAGTGTCCGAATAAATAATTATTACAAATGCGAATGAATAATAACGAAAAGGGGCTGTCTAATTTATTACAACAAATATGCAATGATTGCGCGATGCTCCTCAGGAATTACTCTGTTTGCCTTGTTGGGAACTGTTTGGTTTCACCCTATCATTGCTTTCAACCAAAAGTGTATTGTTTGCAATTTATTGGAGCCTTGCCGACCCAGAATGCGACTCAGTCGAGCCCCAAATAGATCCAATCAAACCTTATTTTCTTACGGAAATTTGTTTTTTGTGCCTGAGGTGAAACAGTGCAGACAGGGTATTCCTAGCCATGTTTGTCTCTTCTACCCTTCTCTATCATAGAAAATACTCAAGAGAGGAACGAACTCGGTTCCCAAACCATCTATGGTTGCAAATTGATTTGCAAGATGATTTTGGACATGATAGGACAAAGATCAATAAATGCAATGCATAACAACCACTCCTCCCTCCTATCATGAAGTGAATTCAAGAAGGGAAGTAGAGACGCTTCAAGGTTCATCAAAATATCATGAATTGATGTAAGACAAGCCTTGACACAATAGACTTTGGCATAACGTCTGGCCGTAAAGACACTTCAAGATTCATCAAAACATCATGAATTAATGTAAAACAAGCCTTAACACAAAAGACTCGATATAACGTCCGACCAAATCCAATATTAGTTCTTTATGTTGATTGTAATCCAATTAACCAATTTTATTAGCATTTTTTTTTATTACATTTCCATTTCTTTATCTTTTCTCCTTTTTGTTCAAAAGTGATATTTACGTCCACTAAATCCAAAACATAATAAAGAGAAATAAGCAACAACTTAACTCAAGAAAATAAATCTTATTTTCTTCGGGAGAAATTACAAAGGAAGAGTCAAACTCATTTACAAGCGATAAGCGATTTCAAGTCAAGCCCAAGATGTGCAACAAGGACTAGTCAAACTCAAAAGAGTGATAATGACTTGGGAAAAATCCAAAGTGAGCGATAATGACTTGAAATCCAAACTTGATAATAAACTATAATGACACTTTCCTGGATGATTTCCAAGGGTTTAACTAGAAAGTTAGTCCCTTAAAAGTATATACACCGGTGATAAAAAGAAATAAAAAATAAAAGATTGGCTTTAGTATAAGAAAGATGTATGCCTTTGGTAATGAACCTCCGAAGAGATTGAAGCATTAAGCATGAAATAAGTTTTATGTCGTTGGTAATGAACCTCCGAAGAGATTAAACCATTAAGCATGGAAAAATTTCATTCTTATACTTGAATAACAATCTCAATTTTTCACAACTTTTCAATCGAAATAAGCAAAGAATGGAGGGAGATTGCAGAGATGATTATCTGAAGTTGATTAATTGGGAAATACAACACAAACATAATATTAAAATAAAAATTATTGACATAAATTAAACAGCCCCTAATAGCATAATTAAGCTAGAAAATGTGAATAAATTCAAGCTAGTAAACAAATTTAAGGAAGGGTGGCTAACCCTCCCCCCCCCCCCCCCCCAACTTTTATAACTTCAGATCACATATTTTAGATGTTGAAAAATAGCCCCAAATCAACAAGTGGGAAACACAAGGATAAAAGCTTGGAATAAGGTTCAAGCAAGGGTGATTAACCCCTCCACCTTTGGGTAGCTTTTAATTATAAGTTTCAGCTCTTAAAACAGTCCCAAAATAGTATGAAAACACAAGAATAAGGTGAACAAAGATTGAAATAAAACAAAGGAAGCTTTACCTCTTGTAGAGAAGGTGTTCTTGTTGTAAAACCAAACTTGATTCCAAAGCACCCTCAAGTTTGAGTTACGATCTTCAATTCTCAAATCAAGTTCCAAGTTCAAGCTCTTGTATGGTATGTATGGATGATATGAGAGCTTATTGAAGGACAAAGATGAAATAGCTTTGATATTTTTTTGGATGTTTCTAAGATATTTCTAAACTCTTGATATTGTTTCTTTCTCTCTAACTCTTAATATTGTTTTCTTAACCTTTGATACAGCAGGATGAGCCCCGTATTTATAGAACTTGAGCTGCTGCTCAAAATATTTGCAAAATTAGACAGCTGGTAGATTGCTGTACAAACTGCTTGAAAAGTCAAGAGGTCCGGCCAGACCTTGGTGTCTCAGGCCGGAGGTCACTGATGTACAACAGGAGGTCAATGTATGCCCACTGTTCCTCACTGTTAGGTTCAATACAGGTACAAAACTGACTTTCTGGGGTAGAAATACAATGGGTATGGCAAGTTGGAATTGTTTAGAGCTCGAACTCAGATTCTTTTATTGAGAATTAAAACCACGTACACAATATAATCATCATCATCGAGTGCCCGGAATAAAGCGCCTAAGTCTTATGAGTGGTCAAAACTGGGGTGTCTACAGTTACCCCTCTTTCACAGAACTCAAAGTCATTTCTTGACATGAGTGAATATCAAAGCCCGAAGATGACCCATTTAACAAGATCGTAAGACTTTGGGCAAACAAACAAATGTACAAACAATTGGTTGAATGCGAGGGTTGCCTACGTATCCCATTGCAAGGAATCAAACCTGCATAGTTCAGGGGCAAGATGTAAAATGATATGTAAAACATAACTTATGATCATGTAATGAAATGCAAAACATAACTTATGATCATGCAATGAAAATGCAATCAAGATAATGATGTGACACTGAACGAAATCATAAATCAGAGCAAAACAACTCCAGTCGTGTCTCACATGAAAGGAGAAAAGGTGAATTCGGGATTTCAAACGCACCATGTCCGAGAGGAGGGATAGTGAACTTTGAGATCCAAATATGTCTTACGTGAGAGGAGGAATGGTGAATTTGAGATCCAAACGCGTCTTACGCGAGAGGAGGAATAGTGAACTTGAGATCCAAATGCGTCTTACGCGAGAGGAAGAATGGTGAACTTGAGATCCAAACGCGTCTCACGCGAGAGAAGGAATAGTGAACTTGAGATCCAAACGCATCTTACGTGAGAGGAGGAATAGTGAACTTTGCATCCAAATGCGTCTTACACGAGAAGAGGAATAGTGAACTTGAGATCCAAACGCGTCTTACGCGAGAGGAGGAATAGTGAACTTGAAATCCAAACGCGTCTTAAGCGAGAGGAGGAATGGTGAACTTGAGATCCAAACGCGTCTTAAGCGAGAGGAGAAATAGTGAACTTGAGATCCAAACACGTCTTACGCGAGAGGAGGAATAGTGAACTTGAGATCCAAACGCATCTTAAGCGAGAGGAGGAATGGTGAACTTGAGATCCAAACGCGTCTTACGTGAGAGATGGAATAGTGAACTTGAGATCCAAACGCGTCTTACGCTAGAAGAGGACTGGTGAACTTGAGATCCAAACGCGTGTTACGTGAGAGGAGGAACAATGAACTTGAGATCCAAACACATCTTACGCGACAGGAGGAATGGGTGAACTTGAACTTGAACTTGAGATACACAAGGCAGTGCGATGCGCAAAATAGCGCGATTGAATTGAGATTGAGATGCATATGACAGTGCGATGGGATTGAAGTTATGGTGCACAAGACAGTGCGATGTGAGAAATTGGGGTGTAGTCGTACCTAGCCGTAGTTCATACGAAGAAGACGAAGGTTTTAACCGAATAAACTTGAAATCCTAAATGTGAAGTCCAAATGCATCTCACGCAAATGGAAGAAGGTATAGTAGAATGATTACTTTCCTTTGATTTGATTTGATTGATTTTTCTTTTCTTTTCTTTTTCTTTTCTTTTTTCTGTCTTGTTTGTTTTTGTGTTCTTTTTTATGGTATATATGTTTACTCAAAATAATAAAATGAAAGAAACTATACAACATGATGATTTGACTGAATTTTTTTTCTTTTTCTTTTTCTTTTTTGTAAAATAACAATTAATAAAACACAAACAAATGGTTTGATTGATTTTTTTTATATATTTTATTTTTTTGTGTAAAATAATAATTAATAAAACACAAACAAATGGTTTGATTTTTTTTTCTTTTTCTTTTTTTTCTTTTTTATTTTATTTTTTGTCTTTTTCTTTTTTCGTTTTTTGTTTCTTTTGTAACATAACAAGTAATAAAATAAAAAGAACAAAATAAAATAAACAAAACTTTTATCGAAGTCCGGCCAGGTCTCGGCGAGGTTTGGCTGGATATACGAACCTCCGGCCGGACCTTCGCGACAACAGGGGCAGATTCAGCAGAGCCATGACTTTCTCTTTTGAAAACACAAATCAACCCTCATTTCTTCACTTCCTTCAAATCCGAAACTTCCCCTCTCTCGCTCCAGGATCCTTATCTCTCTCTAGATTTCTCTTTTCTTGAATTTGCCCAACAATCCTCGCCATTTTTTCTTTGAAACCCTTTTCATCCCCTACATTTTGAATCGATTGGTTTTTGATTTGGTGGAGTTTGGGTTTTTCTCTTCATGTTTCTCATTTTTACCCACAATTTCCTCTTCACTCTCTTGCTCATTCTAGCCGGAGAAATTGCCATTTGTACTTTGGGGCTACAGAACGTCAATACGAACATTTACAGGGGCAACCCCCTATTCTCTAGTCTATGGATGAAAGCTGTTCTGCCAATCGAGATTGAAGTACCGTCACTGAGAATTATGGCCCAATGTCAGATAGCGGAGGCGAATTGGCAACAGAGCAAATTTAAAGAATTGATGTTGTTCAATGAAAGGAGGTTGAAGGCATTGTATCATATCCAAGGCTACCAGCGTAGAATTGCTAGGGCTTTTAACAAGAAAGTCAACTCTAGAAATCTCAAGGAATGAGACATGGTGCTCAAAGACAACCGAGCCCCCATCCACGACCCTAAGGGCAAGTTTAGACCCAATTGGACGGGTCCTTATATCATCAAGTCAATATGGTCTGGAGGAGCAATTATTCTTATGGATTTGGATGGCCTGGAGTTTTCATAACTGATTAACATGGACAAGTTGAAGAAATATTATCCCTGAGAGGCTCGCTAGGCTGAAAACCCGAAAGGGCAACCTAGGCAAAAGTTAGAGCATGAAAAATTAGAAATAAAGAAAAATTGAGCTCGCAAGGCTGAAACCCCGAAAGGGCAACCTTGGCAAATATTAGAGCACAAAAGGAGAGAATAAATACTCGAGTGAACCTGCACTGAACTACGTAAGGCCTGATTCTCATCTTTAGGATACGTAAGCAACTTCATCCCAAAGTTCAGCCATAACCGTTTTTCAACTCAACTGCCCTGTTCATCTGGTTATCCATCATTCTCCACCGTTTGTCGGCTTGGTCATATTGCTTTCATTTGGGCAGAAAGGTCAGTTACAAGATGAAGCAGAAATGATCAATACAATTTGGGGGCAGTTATGGTTTTCCAATTTGGGGTTGTACAGCTTAGGATTGATTCCGTGTGTATCCGATGGTGACCATTTCTGAAAATGGGTTTGAAAAGTTTCTCAAAATTTTACTTTTTACAACACAAAATGAGACTTTTCAATACTCATCTTAATTTTATTGATTTTAACACAAGTACATTCTCCAAAACAAAGTTGCTTTTACATAAAAACTTGAAAAGAAAAGACAAAGCAATAAACTAGGGGCATAGATGAGTCAAGTGTCAATTCTCTGTCTCTTTCTCGTACCCGTGGAAGTCTCTATAACCGAAGTCGACCTAATCTGTTCCTTGTCCTCGAGCCAAGCCAAGTACTCACTAGGAAGGACGTAATTGAAATTCAGGGCAAGAGTCAAAAGTTCTCTTGACCTCCAAGCAGTAAGATATCGAGGCAAGTACGACCTATGAATGGGAAATGAAGCTCAGTACTTCATCCCTTTATCTGGAGAAGTCTGATCATGTCTAAACTAGCATCTGAACCTGAATGGAAAATAGAACACACAGTGTATAAGGCCAATAAACTGTATACCTAGTTGCTGAGACATGCTATAACTCATCTTAGCCAAGTTAAGCCAAGGGCTACGCCAAACAATGTCACCCGCAGGTGCATCCAGTCATACCACATTCCCTCTGAAGAGAACTCCACTAGCTGTGAACGAAGAGAGTAAGTTCTGGCCAAGTACTCAGGATAGGGGTCCATTACTTTCAGCTTATCCATTAACCATACCTGGGGAGGGAAAGAAAATAAGAGAGAATAAAAGAATAGAGAGATGTACGGTGAGGGAAAAGTAAGAAAAGGATTTCAAGAGCAAAACAGAGATTGAGTGCCAAGTGATGTAAGGATCATAAATAAAAAGGATAAGAAATAATACCTGGAGAAGTAATGGACTCCCCATAAATCGAGTAGTCTCTCGTCGATGAAAAGCATCTAAACCTGTCAAAGTATCGGCCAACACTAAGCCCATACAACTCTTACCCTCCTTATGGCATTGAGCTACTTCAATCAGTTTAATACTAGCTCCATTGTGACTAGGGGCAAGAAGGAAGTGTACAAGTAAGCATAAGTAGAGGGCATGCTGACGATAACGCCACCAAAGGAGGCTTTCTTTGTCAGCAATAATGGAAAACCGACTAATCAAATCCGGAATGTCTAATTCCCCATTGTGAGCCAAGGATCGAGCCTCTCGCAAAGTAAGCCCACACATCCGTCCTAAAGCTTGAGCATGGCCAAAACGGGTTTGAGGCACGATTTCTTTATTGCGTCGAGATTCCATCAATGCTTGAAATTCTTCAAGTGTCGGACACATCTCTTGTGAACCGAAGCGGAATACATGTGTGATTGGATTCTAGCACCAAGCAGCGGCATGGAGAAATGGAAAACAAAGTGACGTATGGCTCAATGGAAAAAGAGCATTTAGGCCGAAACCGCAAAAGTTCGCCTTGTCCGAGCCATCTAAAGTGGTAATCTAGTCTTGGAGCTTATAAATGAGCAACATCTCCATTTTGAGATCAAAATGCAAAAGACTTGCTCTTCTGCCAGAAACAACAGTATGGGAGCACCATTTATAGAATTTTAAATGGAGTAGTGGTTGATAGCTAGACACTCACCAAAACTCTTATCAAGGTCCGGCCGTACCTCAGTGGGGTCTGGCCGTGCCTACTGAGGTCTGACCGTACCTTAGTGGTGGGCCAGACAGTGCACTAACAGAAAAGGCTGCTCTTTGTCTTCTTGTGTTGTGGATGTATTTTGAGTCTTGTTTTACTTATACCAAGTCAGTTGTAATAGTTTTGAGTTGTTTTTATGTTTTCTTGTTATCGAGTTGTATTGTACATTTTGTCCAATTGTAAGTTGTTATCCGATTCATGAATCAAGCATAAGTATCTGGAAGATTATCATGCAATTGTTGTCTGTTCGTCATATGCAAACACAATACAAGAAATTCATAAGAAGATATCATCCACAATATATATAAAAAAACAAAAAAAAAAAAAGGCAAAAAAAAAAAAAAAAAACTTGTTTTTATAAACTAGCGGGTCTAACTCCGATTATGTTTTACACATAAAACAAAAGAAAGGTTTTCAAAAACAATGAGTCTCCCTAAAGCTAGTGTTTCAAACTACAAAGCAAAGAAATAGAAACAAAAAACAAAAACAAAACAAAAGCAAAACACCAAGAGAGAAAGTCATCATCGTCATCAGTAGTCCATCCTAGCTCTCCTCCTCCTCGGCTGTAGAGGAGGTGCATCACTGTCATCACTGGCACTGCCGGACTGTATGTCAAACTCCTCTCCCTTCTCCTCAGGGGTCGTAGAGCCGTCAAAGGACTCCTCGAAAGGTGAGCGCTGCCTCGCTCAGCCTTTCCCTCAATCAACTCCTCCTATGCCCCTTATTGGGCCTCGCCTCCGTCTCCTAGCCGAAGAAGGTCCTGTCGGTGCCACCGGTGCTGGTCCAAGCTGAAGAAGCAATAAGGGGCAACTGTAGACACCCCAGTTTTGACTACGAGGCTGGTCTCTCGGCAAGAGATTGCTGCATCAAAAGGTCTCTCGGCAAGGGGAAGCAAAGCAGCATCCTCCTCCACCTCTATGTCTACACCAAGTGCAGCTCCTAAACCTATGGCAAGGTCTGAGATAGGAATCTCATCACTAGCCATAGGGAAAAGTAGAGAAAAATTGAGAAAAAGTAAGAAAGTAAGGGAAAATAGGTAGAAATCTCAAAATTTCAAAACCCTATGAGAGAGAAAGTGAAGAAAGTGTGTAAAATCAAAGGTAGGAAAAGGAAATTGTCAGTAAAAATTAGGAAAATGAAAGGAAAAACCCAAACTCCACCAAATCAAAAACCAATCGGTTCAAAATATAGAGGGTGAAAAGGGTTTCAAAGAAAAAATGGCGATGATTGTTGGGCAAATTCAAGAAAAGAGAAATCTAGAGAGAGAGAGGGATCCTAGAGAGAGAGAGAGGGGGGAAGTTTCGGATTTGGAGGAAGTGAGGAAATGAGGGTTGATTTTTGTTTTTTAAAAGGGAAAGTCGTGGCTCTATTGAATCTGCCCTTGCCATTGCGAAGGTTCGGCCGGAGGTCCGTATATCCGGCCGAACCTCGCCGAGATCTGGCTGGACTTCGATAAAAGTTTTTTTTGTTTTACTTTGTTCTTTTTGTTTGTGTTTTTATTAATTGTTATGTTACAAAAGAAACAAAATAAAATAAAATATAAAAAAAAATTTTAAAAAAAAAGAAAGAAAAGAAAAAAAAACAACAAATCAAACCATTTGTTTGTGTTTTATTAATTGTTATTTTACAAAAAATAAGAAAACAAAAGAAAAAAAATCAATCAAATCAAATCAAAGGAAAATAATCATTCTACTATACCTTCTTCCATTCGCGTGAGACGCATTTGGACTTCACATTTAGGATTTCATGTTTATTCGGTTAAAACCTTCGTCCTCTCCGTATGAACTACGGCTAGGTACGACTGCACCCCAATTTCTCACATCGCATTGTCTTGTGCACCCCAGTTTCTCCCATCGCACTATCTTGTGTACCCTAATTTCCCACATCGCACTGTCTTGTGCACTGCAATTTCAATCCCATCGCACTATCTTGTGCATCTCAATCTCAATTCAATCACGCTATTTTGCGTATCGCACTGTCTTGTGCATCTCAAGTTCAAGTTCAAGTTCACTATTCCTCCTCTCGCATACGGTGCGAATGGATCTCAAGTTCAAGTTCAAGTTCACATTCCTCCTCTCGCATACAACACGATTGGATCTCAAGTTCAAGTTCAAGTTCACCATTGCTCCTCTCGCGTAAGACGTGTTTGGATCTCAAGTTCACTATTCCTCCTCTTACGTAAGACGCATTTGGATCTCAAGTTCGCTATTCCGCTTCTCGCGTAAGACGCGTTTGGATCTCAAGTTCACGATTCCTCCTCTCGCGTAAGATGCGTTTGGATCTCAAGTTCACTATTCCTCTTCTTGCTTAAGACGCGTTTGGATCTCAAGTTCACCATTCCTCCTCTCGTGTAAGACGCGTTTGGATCTCAAGTTCACCATTCCTCCTCTCGCGTAAGACACGTTTGGATCCCAAGTTCACCATTCCTCTTCTTGCGTAAGATGCGTTTGGATTACGTGAGAGGAGAAATGGTGAACTTGAGATCCACGCCCGTCTTATGCGAGAGGAGGAATGGTGAACTTGAGATCCAAACGCGTCTTACGCGAGAAGAGGAATGGTGAACTTGAGATCCAAACGCGTCTTATGCGAGAGGAGGAATATTGAACTTGAGATCCAAACGCGTCTTACGCAAGAGGAGGAATGGTGAACTTCAGATCCAAACGCGTCTTATACAAGAGGAGGAATATTGAACTTCAGATCCAAACGCGTCTTACGCGAGAGGAGGAATGGTGAACTTGAGATCCAAACGCGTCTTACGTGAGAGGAGGAATCGTGAACTTGAGATCCAAACGCGTCTTGCGCGAGAGGAGGAATGTTGAACTTGAGATCCAAACACGTCTTACGCGAGAGGAGGAATAGTGAACTTGAGATCCAAATGCGTCTTAAGCTAGAGGAGGAATGGAGAACTTGAGATCCAAACGCATCTTACGCGAGAGGAGGAATAGTGAACTTAAGATCCAAACACATCTTACGCTAGAGGAGGAATGGTGAACTTGAAATCCAAACACGTCTTATGCGAGAGGAGGAATCGTGAACTTGAGATCCAAACACGTCTTACGCTAGAGGAGGAATGGTGAACTTGAACTTGAACTTGAGATGCACAAGACAGTGCGATGCGCAAAATAGCACGATTGAATTGAGATTGAGATGCACATGACAGTGCAATGGGATTGAAGTTGCAGTGCACGAGACAGTGCGATGTGAGAAATTGGGGTACACAAGACAGTGTGATGTGAGAAATTGGGGTGCACAAGACAGTGCGATGTGAGAAATTGCGGTGCACAAGACAGTGTGATGTGAGAAATTGGGGTGCACAAGGCAGTGCGATGTGAGAAATTGGGGTTCAGTCGTACCTAGCTGTAGTTCATACGGAGAAGACAAAGGGTTTAACCGGATAAACATGAAATCCTAAATGGGAAGTCCAAACCCGTCTCACGCGAATGGAAGAAGGTATAGTAGAATGATTACTTTTCCTTGATTTGATTTGATTTTGGTTTTTTTTTTTTTTAAATAGCAATTAATAAAACACAAACAAATGGTTTGATTTGTTGTTTTTTTCTTCCTTTTTTTTTCGTTTCCTTTTCTTTTTTTATTATTTTTTTAAATTTTATTATTATTATTATTATTATTTTCTTTGGTAACATAACAATTAATAAAAACACAAACAAAAAGAACAAAGTAAAATAAACAAAACTTTGATCGAAGTCCGGCCGGAACTTGGCGAGGTTCGGCCAGATATATGGACCTCCGGCTGGACCTTCGCGATGGCAGGGGTAGATTCAACAGAGCCACGACTTTCCTTTCTAAAAACACAAATCAAGCCTCATTTCCTCACTTCCTCCAAATCCGAAACTTCCCTTCTCTCTCTCTAGGATCCCTCTCTCTCTCTCTCTCTCTAAATTTCTCTTTTCTTGAATTTGCCCAACAATCCTCGCCATTTTTTCTTTGAAACCCTTTTCATCCTCTAATTTTGAACCGATTGGTTTTTGATTTGGTGGAGTTTGGGTTTTTCTCTTCATTTTCCTCATTTGTACCCACAATTTCCTCTTCCTCCCTTTGATTTTACACACTTTCTTCGCTTTCTCTCTCCTAAGGTTTTGAAATTTTGAGTTTTCTACCCATTTTCCCTTCTTTTCTCACTTTTTCTCCATTTTTCTCTACTTTTCCCAATGGCTAGTGACGAGATTCTTGTCCCGGACCTTGCCATAGGTTTAGGAGTTGTCCTTGGTGCAGACATAGAGGCTGAGGAGGCTGCTGCTTTGCTTCCCCTTGCTGAGAGACCTGTTGATGTAGCTACCTACCAACTACGCACACATATCCTACTGCTAGGCAGGATTCGGAGATTCATGGGCTTCATCCCAGGGCTAGAGGAGGACACCCTACTGCGCGAGCCCACAGAGCACTTGTCTGCTGATGCCTCCACGGTAAACAACTTTCCTTTATTATACTTTGTGCACATATTGAAACTGATAAACAGACCATTCGCCTCTATTGTATATATTGATATAATTTCCCATTCAACAGGTCGTAGCCAGGAGGATTATCAGTTATGGAACCATCTCGGGCCCCCGGCGTTGGTATGAGTGGCTTCCCGCGGGGGTTTGCATAGTAGTCGATGCTTCCAGTTTTAGGCCCTTCTGCTTCGGGCTCATATAGATACCGGCTGAGTCAGTGCTATACGGAGCTTTGGTCAACAGATAGTGGGACACCAAGACTCGTTCCACTTTTCTTCGACCAAGGAGATAACGTTGACGCCATATGACTTCTCGATGCTCATTGGCCTGCGAGTCGGAGTTGGCAGCCCGATCTCATTTAATCCAAACATGGCACAGCGGAGAGCTGCACAGCGGAGAGCTGCACAGCTCCAGCTTCTTGGAGTGATCCAGGACATCAGTAGTCAGGGGATGGTGCGCTACAATTGGTTCTATGATCACTTCATCGACCGTCAGCCAGCTACGCCAATTGAGGTTGCCCAGTATGCCCGCAGCTTCCTCATGTATCTCCTTGGTACTACCCTCTTTGCGAACAGGGAGAATACCGTGGGGATATATCTTCTTGAAGCACTGGTACACCTGCCGCGGGTGGCAAAGTATGACTAGGGTGGCGCTAGCTTGGCCACCTTGTATTGCTACATGAGCTCTGTGTCCCACCACAAGGCGAATTTACTCGCTGGCTACTGGAGAGTTTGGAAGGTACGCATCTCACTCCTTACCTTTCTATTCAACTTTGCATTCTGTAGTTTGTATTTCCTACTCATCTTTACTTTGTATTTTCATTTTCTGCTTATCTGCGTTATTCATGCTCATCTGTTTACAGCTCTGGGTTTACACGTATTTCACCACTTTAGCTCCAGTCCCAGTGAGGCCGACTAAGTTGTCAATACCCCGTTCCCGGTACTACAACTCGCGGTTCGAGTGGTGCCGCCTCATAGATGAGACACTAAGGCTTTGGTTAGACTACCAGAGAAGTTTAAAATGCCCCACATTGACAAGTTCGATGGGAGTGGAGATCCAATTGTGCATGTTTGGTTGTTTTCAGATGTGTTGAAGCCTATGGGTTTATATAGGGCACAGAAGCTCTCATTGTTTGGGAGGACCCTGTCTGATGTAGCGGCCATCTGGTACGCCAAATTGGAGGACTCTACAAAACGGAACTAGGAGGAGCTATCTGAAACATTTGTTAACTAGTACTCATATAATGTCCAGATAGAAGTAACCGTTAGTGAGCTGGAGGCCACTACTCAGAATCCCAAGGAGTCATTTATTGATTTTGTTGCTAGGTGGAGAGCCAAGGCAGCCCGGATGATAGACCGACCTATAGAAAGAGAATAAAACCGACTAGTGGTTCAGAATCTTGAACCAGATATGCTGCAGAGGATGATAGTGGCACCATTGACCACATTTGCTTCCCTATATGAGTTGGGCGTCCAGATTGAGAGTGCCTTCAAAAAGGGCATCCTCCACAAGACTAGTGAACCTGCAAGAAGACCATTTTCTCGGAGTACCAATGCTAGTACTAGCACTATTCCACGACTTGCAGATGTCAGTACCGTTGCTACATCGTCGGCCACGATGGCCGATCCCTTTGCTGCTGCTACAAACTCACAAACTGTACAAAATGGTCACCCTTTGAACCGAAGAAATTTCACCCCTCTCCATATGAGTCTAACCCGCGCCCTCAAGATGTTGCTGGAAATGGGGCATTTCAAGCTTCTTGAACCACGACCTCTCCCAGACCCACCGCCAGCTAGGCATGACCCAACCCAATATTGTTCCTTCCACCAACAACATGACCATCCTACAGATTCATGCTTTCATCTATGCCGTGAGATTCAAAATCTCATTGACAACAAAACCATCGCCCCTTCTAAACCAAATGTGACAACCAACCCACTTCCTGCACATAACCAAGTTCCTCCCCCCAGAAATATTAACCATATCCAAACACTACCGCCCACTTTCAACCCCAGCACATATATTACCTCGTCCTACCTACCAAAATCGGAGGTGGTTATTCTAGAATGCACGGATATGTGCATGATGGACTTAACCCCACAAATCCAACCCAAGAATGTGATGGCAAAAACAGAGAAAGAGGAGAGTGCATTACAGACAAGGTTATCTGAAACCTGTATCATAGAAAAGGGGGCTTCGCTTGTGGAGGAGTGTAGACGTCCCCGAACGCCCCGGGAGGATGACTCCTGTTCCGTTCGTTTTGCGGGTTTACTACAGTTTAGACTCAAATTGTCACGGTTCTTAATCTGAACCAAAGAGTCCAAATCTGGCAAATCGTTTTGAGAAAAACAGATTTTTGAAAGAAGTGCCAAACATGGACTGCTTCGCCAGATACAGAGTCGCCACCTAAATATTTTATTTTGGGAAATTTAGGAAACCCTGACTCGGTGCCAAAGGCCACGTGTCCGTCATCACCAAAGTTGCCTCGGCTCGGGAACTTGGGTACGATCGGGGAAGGTCAGCTATGAGCACCCCCTCTCGCCCGGTCCGAAGACCGGCCTCTACTAACCGTGATATCCGATTTTGAAAACGTTATGTGCTCTTATTCCGGTTATTAGCCTAGAATTACTACGTTATGCGCACAGCAAAACAAGTATAGACCAAATCGCCTACATTGGAACAAATCATTTCATGTTTGTTTTGAAAACGGTTTGCTACTCGCAAGTAGGCTAAAATGAAGATTTTGCCACCTTCGAGTGGGCTTTGGAAAAGATGGCTTTGCCACTATCTAGTGGGCTTAAAACTCTCAGTCTCAATGCATTATTCCAATTTAGGTGATTCAACCTCCATCCACAGGCATTCAAGCAGTTATATCACGTAAGCAACTAGCCTCATGGTAATCATGCTGTCATGGCAACACTCACACACATGCAAGGATGCTAAAGTGTAAAAGCTCACCTAGTACTCCAAGCCAAAACAGAAACTAGTTAGTAATCAAGTGCATGATCCTAGTTCATGTTAAGATGGCTAATGCAACGCATGCATAATACAACTATAATAGGCTCGGCTACCCTAAAGATGGCATATGAAATGCTACAACTAACAAGTATTCAATTTGGAATTGAAACACAAATGCAGTTAGTATGATGCGCCGAGCCAGGTGCATGCAAGACAGATGAATGAATGCAAACATGCTATCATACTGTATGCTAATTGAAACATGCCCAAATCTAACCATCGTAAGCTGGTAAATAAAAAGAAGAAAGACGTGGGGTTGGAAGACATACATCACACTCACGCACACTTATTACAAATACACCCTCACTCGGAGGGATCGAAAGAATAATACAGCCCGAATAAATAATACTTAATTTAATTACAGATCCTCAAGTTTAACAAATTAAATGCAGAATAGAGATGGCCGCAGCCCTGCCTCGGGATGCGCGAATGATGCATGCTCGATCCATCTTGCCCGGAAAACCTGTGCCATGCTACTGCTGCCTCTATTTTACACTGTCCTGCATCT
Organism: Camellia granthamiana; assembly: GCA_036172215.1. Lineage (NCBI taxonomy): Eukaryota > Viridiplantae > Streptophyta > Magnoliopsida > Ericales > Theaceae > Camellia > Camellia granthamiana. The sequence goes on from JAXFYN010000897.1 coordinate 27,665, forward strand.
CCAAAGACTGCAAAAAAATCCTGGGACATGTTCCTTGCACACTGTAAGATACCATCGGCTGGAGGAAATGCCCACCGGCCATAGAGAATTTCCATCGGCTGATGGTAAAGTTATCGGCCATTCACCAATGGCCGGTCGGCACTGAATGTTGCCGGTCGGCAGAAACTTCCTGCAGAAGACAGTTTTGACAGCAGTAGAAGACAGGCAGTGCATGGCATGAAATTTCAGGCACATGTAAGCATGGCCATGCTCCCTATCATGCATTGGACTCAAGGAAGCACGGCCCTTGACCCTCGGGCCATCAATTGTGCATATTGATGCATGATGGCCTAAGAGGCCAAGGTTGCAATTCAATGAAGATGCATGCAACACATAAATGAAGACCAAGACCCTATCATGCCAAGGTCAAGGGCCCCGGTGACCGAGAGTTGAGACAAGTTGCATCACTTGTAATATGAACTCTTCTCAACCCTCACACTTGGCTTGACACCCCAAACCAAGTAATGCAATGCATGTTATGCAAACATGGCTCCACAATGCAACCTAATGCTAAAATGCAAGCATGCCAAATGTAATGCAATCTATCATGTTAAGTATGCAATGCTAGACATGGATAATCATGTAAAAAGATTAGCATGTGACAAGACCTTATTGAACAAATATGTAACAAACATGGGACAAGCATGCAATAGTGGACTTAAACCATAAAGGGGCAGACCTCAATCCACCCCAAAACAGTGGCCAAAAGTGCCCAAAAAGGTGGACTAACACTCATGCCAATGTGCAAGCTAGTGGGCCTAAAGTTAAGGCACAAAAGAGGGCACTTTACTACCATCAACATGACCATACATGGTATGAATTAGACAAGTAAAAACAGAATTCTAGCATGCAAAAATGGGCTCCAAAGCCCACTGATATGATAGTCTTGAAAGCTCAAATACTTAGATATACACAATATTCATTTCAAAGCATAAAAGGGCATGCCTTCAAAGCATGAGAAGAGTAATGAATGCAAGCATACAAGCATGATTTATAGACTGAAATATGATCCTAAATGATGCCAAATCATGAGGATGGTCTAAGCTAAGCATGCTAGAGGCCAATATACCCAAGGCTCACAAGCCAAAACACAAAGAGGTGACACCAAACATGGCAAACATGACTGAAACAGATGGCCAGCAGACTTTAAACATGGTAAAGTAATGCCAATACCTTCATGAAGTTAGGCTAACACATGCAAGAATCATGGCCTAAACACAAGATGCATTTCTATGCCAAATAGAGGAATGCAAAGCAAGTATGTTAAGCATGCAAAGGGGCACAAATCCGACCAAAAACAGAGATAACATGTGACCTAGGGACACCCAAAAACCTCTGAAATAGGGCCAAAATCAGTCAAGCATGCATGTTGTCCTTTAGGCCAAAAACAAAGATAAAAGAGAGACAAAGGGGAGAGGGGTGTCCCTCCCCTATACAAGACTTCAAACCACCTTCCTCACCACTGAAAATCCACTGATTTTCAGTGGTGAGAAGACTCAAACACTCAAGTAAACAAAGCCTCACAAAGGAAGCACCAAAAAGGCCAAATAAGACCTAAGAGGGTGAGTTTGAACTCAAACCACAAAACACCCTCAATGAAAGTTCTTAAGCAAGAAAATATAAGACTTTTTCATGTTAAACACAAAGCCTAAATCAGCATGCAAAATAGGTAAAAAGCTAGTGCAAAATTGGGGATAATAAAGTGAAAATCTCACCCTTGAAGAACAATTCAAGAACAGTCACCTCAGCCCTCTTCTTCTGATCAAAACTAGTCCAAAAACTCAAGAATTGACCCTCCAAGCCTCTCAATCTCGGAGCAAGGTGTAATGGTGTGTGCATTAGTGCAAAAGTAAGGTTAAAATGCACTTTTAAGGCCTAGAAACACACACAAGGTATGAGAGAGGGAAATATAGAGAGAGAAGGTGTATATATCAGATGTATAGATATATATGCTCTGGTTTTTGGTTCAAAAGCTTCAACCCCTAACAATGGAGGGAGGGGTTCTTTAAATAAGCAAAGGCAAAGGCTCTAGGCTTCTCCAAGAAGCCAAATGAAAGGGGCAAAGGGTGCAAAGGAGTCTTGGCTTCTAGAGGAAGCTAAGACAGCTGGCTAAGCTTCTCCAAGAAGCTTGGCCAAAGGTTCAACCTCTTAGAAGGGAAAAAGGGGTCAAGGGTGCAAAGGGGTCACCCCCGTGCATGGGGAATGGTGATGGTGCATCCCAGCTGGCACAGCTGGCATGCACCATGCCTGAGGGGTGCAAAGGGTGCAGGTCGGCCAGCAAAAGAGGTCATCGGCCGAGACAAAGTGCCGGTCGGCAAAATATAATGCCGACCGGCCATGGGTTTTAAGAAAACACTGCCGGTGGTCTCAATTAACAGCCGGTGGGGTGTGGGGATGGCCAACAAGCCATTCCCTGCCTTCCAAGGCAAAAACACAAGTGTTTGGTGCAAAACCAGACACCGAACAGTCGAGTCGAGAGATCCCGAGGCAAGGCGCGCAACCGAGGCCTCCGGGGACTCAAGACGAACACAAACAAGGATGATCACCTGGTGTTCAATCGGTGACGTCCAAGTCTTGAGGATGGTCAAAAATGGGGTGTCTACAGAAAGTTTTACCGCTTGAGCGGTCAGCCTATATGTTTCGCATTGCCTTTAGTCACACAACTTGACCGGTGAAATGTGCGTTTGAGCGGTCTACGCGATCCTGTTTCCTATAAATTGCATTGTTCGCTATTTTTACGATTTGAGCCGCCTAGATTTTCAGAGAGGAAGAAAAAACAAAGTGTTTTATATTGGAGGCTAGGGCTATGCAAAATACCGCTCAATCCACTAAAATCATACCGATCCGCATCAATCCACATCGCTCTATCCGCTAATCGCAGTTTAAACTTTCAAATTTATAATCTTCCTTCGAAACCACTCCGCTCCACTATAGTTAATACATATATATTTTTTAATTTATAATGAATTATCAAAGTAAAAATGAATGTAAGAGAGATTTAATATGTGAAATTTATTACAAATTAGTAATTATATATATGAAAAATCTTATGTAAAATTAGTTTGTGTTATATATATGAAAAATATTATTCAAGTTAGTGTTATATATTATGAAAAAAACTTGATAATTGACTAGAATATTCTTCAATCCACCAATCTGCCTAAAACTGCTCAAATCGCAATTCACTAATTCGTCAATCTACCAATCCGCCATTTGGTTTATAATTTTACTTTCAAACTGCCTGAACTGCACCGCGCACACCCCTATTGGAGGCTATTTTATATGAGTTTCCTCGCTGTATAGAGGTGATCGATTGATCAACAAACTTCAGATTGTCAATCATCAAGGGTTGTTATTATTGTTTTGTTTACAAAAGAGATTTATTTTTCGGTAGATTCTGAGGAACTTAGGCCTGAAGCTTTGGTGGATTCTGGAGTGGCTCATCATCGTGGATTCAACATCAAAGTTGTAAATTCGACGTTGGACAAGACAATTCTAAGGTGAAGACGGTGGTGGGGGAGGCATATTGGGGTCCGTTTAATTCGAGTGTGGATTTGCTAGGTAATTGAGAGTACACTTATGTAATTCCTTTTTGTTTTCTTAGTAGATTGTTTTGTGGCTTTGGCCCATGATATTTTTATCACAATTGGAGGCGCTCCAATTGTGATTTTTTCACGTTAAATCGTTGTGTCGATTTGTCTTTGATTGTTTGACTGGGATTGTTATTCGTTGTTTAAAATTGAAATATAATCACAAATCAATATCTTGGGGATTTTTAGATTTTTCAATTAGTATCAAAGCAAGTTGCTTTATTTTTATTTTTTCAAAACTATTGGAGCAAGATCTTGTTTAATTTGTGATAATGGATTCAATTCGTAAGGGGAATTCTACGGTTTAATCACCCCTACTTGACGGATCTAATTATTCTTTTTGGAAAACTTAAATGAGAGCATTTTTAAAATCTATTGATGAAAAAATTTGGCAATCCGTCATGTGTGGGTGGACCAAACCGACAATCACCATTGATGGAGTAACATTTCCCAAACTAATTGATAAGTGGAACACAACTGATTACCAAAATAGTAGCTAGAATAGTAAATCTATCAATTTTCTCTTTTGCACCGTCACACCAGAAGAGTTTAGTCATATTTGCAATTGTGAAGTCGCAAAAAAGGCTTGAGATATCTTACAAACTATTCATGAGAACACTCATTCCGTTAAACGCTCAAAACTTCCAAGACTCACGTCTAGTTTCGAAAACCTTTCAATGAAAAATAATGAGGCCTCTGATGAATTTTATGTGAAGTTGAGTGACATTGTAAATTCCGGCTTTCAATTTAGGTGAAAAAAATGCTAGAATCCAAGATTGTGGAAAAAAATTTGAGATCTTTGCCCGATCGATTCCAACCAAAAGTTACAGCTATTGAGGAGGCTCAAGATGTTGACAACCTCAAGCTAGATCATTTGGTTGGAAATCTCCAATCATATGAGGCACATATGAATTTCAAAAACAAATGAAAAGATGATATTGCTTTTAGTAATGCTCACAGAGTTGGAAATAATTCTGATGAGGATTGTGAGATTGATTCCAAGATTAAGGATGCTTTTTGTAAAACAATTTAAAAGTCTTTTCTAAAAAAGCAACAGTGATAACCCAACCCGTACTATGTGAATTATACATGTGTTTATGTGTTTAATATGAATTTGCAAGTTCAGTATGTGAATTATGTGATTTTGGATTTATATCTGTTGAATGTAGGAAAATATGTTGCAATAACTTTGAATTGAAAATTGAAAGCCTTAGAGGCACGATAAACAAAAACCGACTTCATATCTATGTTCATCATGATTTTTAGAGCCTACAGTGAAATTCTATAAAATTGCGATTCGTAATGTTTTAATTAGCTTAAATTATATATATCTCTCTAGTTCTTGAGTTCATCATTTAGAGAGCTTTGCTAAAGAGTGAGTTAGAGAGAGAAGAAGAGGAGAAGCTAGAGATTTGGTGGAGATTCACGGGGAAAACCTTATATTTGAGCTAAGGTATGAAAATTTAATTGGAATTCTTGTGTACAACTCATCTATTGCTTGAAATCAAGTAGAGATTTGAAGATTTGAAACCCCTTTTGGGTTTGGGTTTGGGTTTGGGTTTTGGGTCATGTGTTTATTTAAGCTAAACTAAGAAAATGGAACTTAAATGTTTTGATTTTTCATGATTGGAGTTCAATCTTGTGAAGGATGTATGAAATGAACTCTAGATTGTCCATCCAATAATATTTAAGCAAGGATCTTCCATGTACAAGTGCATTTGTGAGTTTATGTTTTGAAACTCTTGAGATTATGAAAAATGAGCTTTTGATCTTTGAACCCTAGCTAAGATTGATGTGTTTGAGTTAAGATTACACATATATAATGTTAGTATATCATGTTTTTGAGTGAGTTTTGCTTTGATTTGGACATGGAAATGAGTTTGGGAAGTTTATATCTTTGAATTTTCGGACTGTCAGATTTTGCCCAAACTGCACGAGCGACTACGGGCTCCGCACGAGCAGAACATGAACAAAAACAAGGAATTGCATTCTGCTTAAACCACTGCTCAAGCGGCCCAGTCACCGCACCAGCAGTCAAAGTGGGCGCACTGAGGCCAACCTTGTTTTAGCTTATACCTGGTAACTTCAAATAGGTATATCTCCTTCATCCGGACTACGTTTTGGACGATTCTTGAGCCTAAATTCAAGCCCCAGAAGTATAGTTTCTAATGGTGGCAGTCACATCCAAATTCTAAGTACAAAAATAGATATTCTCAAATTAGTGAAGGCTGTTTATTTTCTTTAAACCATTTCATACCATTTCCTACCCTCACTTAGTTCCCTTTCGCTTCTTACTATTTCCTTAAAACTTAAATATGTAAACATGATATTTTGCAATGGAAAACATATGAAATTATTGTAGGAAACATTAATTTAAGTCATGAACATTTAGGGTCATTTAAAGTACATCTTTGACACAAGCTTTGTACGTGAATCACATGTAGAGAAGTTTAGCATTAAACACTTGAGAGGGATTAAAGAATGGGGAATGATTGAACGGATATGTAATAAATAAATCGATTGAGTGAATTGAAGGCAATGTGTTTTGAAATGTTATGCTTGGTTATGTTTCTGCAGGCTGAGTCGTTAAGGAGTATCATTCGACCAAGCACTGTGAGTAATTTCTTTGTAACGGTCTTTTCATATAAAATACTTTGGAATTGTGAAACTTATGCTTTGTATAAATTATGTGCCTTGACGAGTGTTTTCGAAATAATAAAATATTCTTGAAATCTTTGGAGCAATTATGCTATGGCAAGTTTTTGAAAGAATGTTTTGATAAGAATGAATGAGTTTCCTTTTAAGCAATGATTATGATAAATTGGGAAAATGTATTTTGATCCCCAGTAACTGTTATTTGTCTATAATCCGTCTTAGACGTTTTGCATAAGCTAATAATTCACAATAAATGCTCTGTATGATGTCAACCTTTGACGATTGTCCTGTATGGTAATTCAGCAAGTTAATTAAGGCCTTCGGGTACTCCGCTACAACTTCGAGTTATAAAAGGTTTGATAAAAGGTTTGGTAAG
>JAXFYN010000898.1:0-65515 GCA_036172215.1 Camellia granthamiana
TAGCAAAATGTGTGAAGAACTTAGAAGAACAGAGTAAGCTGGGATTATAGAAACCCCTAAAATGAGAGAAAAAAAACAGAGAGGGTCAGATTTGAACAATGTTGCAATGACGGAAAACCCTCTTTGGGCCATTTCCTTTCTCTGGAAATAGAGCAAAAGTCCTCACTTCAATGTAGCAATAGTCCAGACAATTCAACCCAAACGACGATTGTTGGCGGTGAGACCCAAACCTGGGCCAACAACAAACTGGGCCAACAACCGAAGTGTGAGTGAAAGAGATACAGAGAGATAGAGAGACAGAGATCGAAGCCTTGACTTCCTTCAAGCCCAGCCTCGAAACCCTAGTCAAGATCGAAGCCCAGACTTCCTCCAAGCTCAACCACCACGACCCTCTCGGCTCCCTTAACGGCTGGCACTCCTCCATCCTCTTAGTTCCCAACGATTGGCGCAGTGTCGCTTGTCACAACAGTCGAGTCAGCGAGCTTCCCTTTTCTCACATGAGAGACAGAACGATCGTAAGAGAGAGAGAGAGAGAGAGAGAGAGAGAGAGAGAGAGAGGGGCAAAACACACAGAGAATGAGATGGAGGAGATATGGAATGGATATAGTGATATATATGTATATATGTATATATATATTTGTTTATATATATATATTCTCTCTTTATATATATAGAAATGAATGAGAGAGTTAATATGGTCAATTCCACTGTCAAGTTAACGTCGTTAAGGCTCTTTTAACGAAAAATGAGGAATCTGTATATTATTTTCAAAAGTAAAGGAGGTTAGTGTTATTTTTGAAACTGTAAGAGAGGTCCCTGTAATTAAGGTAAACCTCATGGAAGGTCAGTGTAATTTATCCTAATTTTAATAAAAAAGTTAAAAAATTATTATAAATTATCACATAATTTTTTTTAGATATCTTTCCGTTAAAAAACAAAAATTTATTAAAATAATTTGTTTCCAGAGAGGCCATACTGCAATTTGGGAAGAAGCTAAAAAAAGTTTTTTAGCTTTTTCGTTTTTTTACACAAAAAAAAAAAAAAAAAAAATCTTTTTTTTGTGTTACAGGAAAATTCTCCCTACCTTACCGCAGGTCCAAGGCAGCGCCCCTTGCAGAGATCACCAGAGTGTCCTGTTAGTCGTTCCGAGTGAGGATTACCAAGGTGTCCTGTTAGCTGTTCCAAGCGAGGAGACTATAACCTGATAACTTGCCCCGACCTCCCAAGACAAGCTCTGCTTAAGTCAGGACTCGCACAGCGGGGGAACATTGAACCCACACCAAGTGCTGATTAGACAACTTGAGGTCCAACCTCCTAACCAATTGTGCTTCGCCTAGGAGATTGGCCCAAGGGGGAAGGAATTGAACTCATGACCTTGGGGCTTACACCCCAAGCCTTAACCACAATGCCACCCACCCTTAAAAACCAACTTTTTTACTACAAAAAAAATTAAAAAACTACAAAAAAATCAAAAATTTAACTTTTTATCAACTTTTTAAAACATCACTAAATAGTGTCTAGAATTGTTTATTATTATTATTTTTGAACCCCCTAGAAGCATTTATTAAAATAGTAGTCTTATATCAAGAGAAACGGTGGTGCTACATGTACTAATTAATATATACTAGTGTATCAACTAGTGTTATACCATTATTACTAACTTCACTTATTATACAAATTGCAAATACTTAAAATCTCTAAAATTATACCACATCATTAATTAGTACATATAACATTATTCCAACAAAAACGGTGATATTATATACACTAATTAATGTACAAACTAGTATTTTAACTAGTATTATGCCATTATTACTGACCTCACTTATTATATAAATTACAAATAGCTAAAACCTTTAAAATTATACCGTATCATCTATTAGTATATTAGTTAGTACATTAATTAGTACATAGAATATTATTCCAAGAGAACGGTAGTGCTACATGCACTAATTAATGTACATATTAATATACCAACTAATATAATATTATTATTATTAACCCTCTTATTATACAAATTATAAACACTTAAAATTTCTAAATTATCCTTGCATTTGCTGTTCTCTTGCTCTAATCATTCTTTTGCTTTCCTCTCTCGATCATTTCACTCTGTCTTTGAATTCATTCACTACTAGCATATCATCCGTGCTATGCACGGATTGTATTTACAATTATTTATATATATAAATTGTGATTTTTAAATATCTTTTTTTTTTAAATGTCTTCTTTTTTTTCCTTTTTTATATTATATTAAAGTTTAATATTTTAATAATAATCATATGTGTTAGACTTTTCAAGGAATTAAATGTCTTTTTTTTATTATATTATATTAAAATTTAATATTTTGATAATAATCATATGTGTTGCCTTTCCAAGAAATTTTTTTTATGCTTGTTCTTAATACATTAAACTGTTATTATGAGGGATAATAATCATATGTGTTAGATTTCAAAGAATTTTTTTTTATGTTTGTTCTTAATGCATTAAAGTGTTATTATGAAGGTAAGACTTTGAGGTTGAGAGAAATTAATAAATACTAAGATTTTTTTTTTAAATTAAAAAATCAAAAAATTTAGATTAAGAGATTGAAACTCCCACAAAACTTGGGGTTAAAAACTCCGGGCCTGTTTGGTTTGAGTTTCGGAGATGAATTTTAGAAAAAAATTTCTCAAAAATTGTTTGGTTTGAGTTTTTCTCAAAAAATTTCCAAAGAATAAAGATTTGTGCCTCGAAAATTTCCGCCCCGAATGCCCCTAATGCCCAAAACGACGTCGTTTTGGGCATTAGGCATTTTTTTTTTTTTTTCCTTTTGTTTCCGCCATTTTCGATCTGCAAAGCTCAGGAAGAGAGAGAGAAAGAGAGGGGGAGAGGGAAGAGCTCGTCAGCCCAGCCGAGCTCGTCGGCCCGCCGATCGTCGGCCCAGCCGCCGCCTCCGAGCTCGTCCGATCGCTGCGCCTCCGCCTCCGTCGCCTCTGCCATCACCGCGCCCCCTGCCTCTGTCGCTTCTGCCATCGCTGCACCCCCCGCTTCCCCGCCTTCGCCTCCTCCCACTGGTATGGTCCCCTCCAGTCTACTCCTCCTCCTTCCTCCTTCTTCTTCCTTCTAATGCCCAAAATGGAATTCGGGGCATTCGGGGCTCCCATTTTCGAGGCACAAATCACAGCTCATTTCCAAAATCACTTTCTCTCTCTTACACATCAATTAATCACTTTTTCTCTCTCCTCTCTCATTCTCAATCACTTTTTCTCTCACACACATCTACTCAATTTTTTCAAAATATCAAATCATCTCAAACTCCCACAAAAAATTTCTCTCTCAAAATATACAACCAAACAAACCAAAAAAATTTCTAAAACAACTCTCCCAAATTTTTTTCAAAAACAACTCTCCCAAAATCAAACCAAACAAGCCCTCCATTTTGCTTAATATATAGCATATGTCGTTGACCACCCTTTCTTCATCATCAACATCTGAGATCACCACTCTTCCCAATTCCACCATAACCATGGAACTTCAAACATCCACCATCTCCACCCCACTGCCTTCAATGGCTTCTTCCAAATCCAATTGTTGCCCTCTTCCATTCGCAACCAAGCCCTCAACCTCCGAACCCACACCAAATCCACCCACAACCACTCCTTCAAACACCCACAACAACACCCATGAGCATACTCTCCAATTGCTCGATCTAATTACCAAGGATCTCGATTACGTCAAGAAAGCCTCTGAAGATCTGAAGAAAGCCTCTGAAGATCTCGACCACTATGGAACTCGCGTCAAAACCCAAATCAAATCTGTCTCCACAACTCTGAATAGCCTCAAAGAAGCAGAAACTCCTCATGAGGACTCCATCGAAACGGATCTTCAAGAAGAGCTTCGCGAATTGAAGAAGGGTGTGACGAAACTGAAGCTTCTAATCCCATCCAAGTACAAGCCTCAATCTGGGTCTGAGTCCGACGCCAATAAGAATCAGCGGGCTAATGATCTTTCTTCTGCCCAGGAAAGGTTGCTTCGTGCCCGCAAGGGGTCCGACAAAATGCCTGACTTGTGCAAGAACAAAACATTTGAGAATAGCTTGGAATTTAAAGATTTTAAAGCACTTTATGATGGACTTGACACCCAAAAAAAGGTTTGTCTGTTGTGTTTTTCTGTGTTCCCAGAAAACCAAATCATAAAGAAGAGGTTTATGCTGTATTGGTGGATCGGAGAGGGTTTTGTAAGTCCAATTCCGGAGAGTAACAGAGAAGCAGAGGACTTGGCGAATGAGGTCTTCAATGAACTTATGTTGAAGGGATTCATTGAACCCATCAGCGAAAAGCGCGGCCTTGGGGTGAGCAGATGCAGGATGCACCCTTTGGTTCGTGCTGCTGTGGTTATACTTGCAGACAAGGCTAAGCTCTTTGATTTTGATCCCAAAGGGAACCCTACTGGGAACTTTTCTTCATCTCTTTGGGCATGCTTGTTAAAGGCAGAGAAGTTGAAGGACAGTGAGGAATTGGAAAAAGTTCATATCTTGTTCAATGTTGATGAGACTATTCTTGAATTTGAAAAGCCCGAAATGTTTGCCAAGATGAAAAGCATCAATGTTTTTTGTTTGGGAAGGTGGCAGACATCCCCAAAGCATCACATTGAGGTTGAGGACACTAAATTCTTGGAGGGGTTGAAAAACATGAGGCATCTCAGGTTCCTCAGCCTCCAAGGTATCTCGAGAATTATCGAACTTCCCAATTGCATTTCAAGCCTCGTCAATCTGACGATCCTGGATCTCCGAGCCTGTCACAACCTTGAAGAGATTCCAAATGAAATTGGCCAACTTAAGAGTTTGACACACTTGGACATGTCAGAATGCTACTTGTTGGATAACATGCCCAAGGAGCTTTCGTCTCTCTCAGAACTTCAAGTTCTTAAGGGGTTTGTAGTTGGCAATTCCAAGGGAAAAAACTCATGCACCCTTCAACATTTGGCAAAGTTGCCAAAGTTGAGGAAATTGAGCATCTACACGGGCCACAAAGACTTCCCTAACGAGGCAGAGTTAAGAGACCTCAACAAATTTAATATGCTTCGCAAGCTAACAATAGCATGGGGCGGTGGTTCACAAGGTAAATCAGACAACAATGCTAAGCCAAAGAAAAATGCACGAAAATCAACAGTAGCAAAGGCCACAACAGAGCACCAGAATCCGGAGAATGGAGGTAATGACATGGAACATGACAATGCTGGCGATGCAGCAGAGTCACAGGCGCCAACAGCCACTACGAAACCAAATTTATTAAAAAAAATTCCGAAGATGAGAAAAGGAAGGGATGCGTTAGATTATGCTCCTCCAGAGCTTCCAACCCACTTGGAGAAACTTGATCTCAAGTCTTTCCCCAAGACATATGCTCCCGATTGGCTTAAGGCTAGCAAACTGAGTAACATAAAGAAACTTTACATTAGAGGAGGGATACTTGGTGATCTGGGTCAATTTCAGCTGGAAAAGTATGAGTGGGAAGTTGAGATATTGCGTCTCAAGTACTTGAACGAATTAGAGATGGATTGGACTGAATTGCAGGAATTATTTCCAAACTTGAGTTACTTGGAGAAAGAAAAATGCCCGAAGCTCACGCTATTCCCATGCGATGGGCATGGAGTGTGGATGAGAAATCCAAAGAAATGGAAGCAATTGTAATGTCATCATGAACAAAGTAAATTATCTGTGTGCGGGTAATGTTCTTAATTCAAATTTGTTTACTGTTTCTTTATCTTTGTAATTTAATGGACTTTAGAATGTGGAGATAACATCTTCTTGCCTCAGTGAAACTGCTGGTTGGAGTGGATTGTTTGTTCTTTTTCCTTTGAGATCCTGAGTTATGTTCATACTTCACTCACCCCATGGTGTTCCAAAATGTTTCATAATGCCAATCACCAGTTTTAGTTGGTCTTATATTATGGTCTTCTATCTTTGTAGTTGGCTGTCCAATTTGGGTTATAACTATGGCAATGGTATACAACTTTTTTCACTATTCAATTTTCATATAATCCTTGACCTACATAGTTAGGATTTTCATTTTAAGTTATGATATTGTCATTTTAATGTATTTTATTAGTTGATATAATTTACATAAATAAAAAATGTATTTGAATGATTTTACAATAAAAAATAACAAATTAAATTTATGACTAATCTAAAATTAAATCAATGACATGAGTTTTACTGCATAATATGCAAAATAATTGTGACTCGCTTTATATATTGTAAGAATTTTTGCAAAAAATTAGGGGCCGTTCTATATAAATTGTATAAACACTCAAGAACTATAGGGATGGTAGGATTGTTTCGAAAACTAAAGAATGGCAACCCCAAACTGGTATTTAGCTCCATACTTGGATCTTATATCTTGTGCAATAGCATATTGTCCTTGCCTTATTCAATAGTTTAGCTCCCATATCAAATAGAAAATTATATACAAGTCTACTTTCTAGACCTACTCTCTAAAAAGCGGAGTAAGAGTATGTATGAATAGCATTACTCTATCAAATAAGAGTAGTAGTTGTGAAATTAGTGAATCGACCTAATTATCTTAGTTGACTGGGTGAGAGAATAATGACTTCATTCATCCTGTTTGCATATGGTCTCATTGATTGAAATATTATGTGTACATCAGAATTGTACAATTGTCAGTTATTTGGATAATTCTTAATCACATGAAATCAATTCAAACACAAGCCTGTGACATTCCATTGCCCACAAAATCATCCATATATATGGAGGCATTGTCTTGTGTCTGCTATTCATGGTTTTAAGCCCATACATAGATCTAAGCTACAATTTCTCTCATCCAAAACCAAGTCTTTGTATCTGAGTGAAAAACACTATGATAAATCCCACATCTCTCACAACTGGATCTTATGGTTGAAATGGCTCAGAAATAAACAGTTAATGCCCTTGATGAGATATCGTATAATAGTTACAATTTTTCATCGGCTACCAATGGTTAAGGATGCAAACTGTGGAATGAGCTGCGAACTTAGACTCGTATAGTCTTCCAGGCTTACATCCAATGTTTCTGTAACATGATGTCACAGGGATGATACTAACCTTAAAACCTAGTAGTTCCTTCTCAGTACGCCCATTGTTTCTCTAGCATGATGTCAAAGTGGTGGCACTTGAAGAAATTGTTTGTCTGATTAGATAAACCACTGTTTCCGACCCAACTTACATCACAAGTGTCGGGTGATTTGCATATGCTCAACAATCGTGCCTATTATCAGATAAATCACTGTTTCCAACCCAACTTAGATCACAAGTGTCGGGTGATTCGCATATGCTCAACAATCGTGCCTATTAGACCCCACCTTATTTTTCTCCAACTTATTTAACACTTTCAGCAAAGTTGAGGCCTAGCTTGAAGGGTGTGACTAAAGCTTGCAATAAATTACTGAGCCACAAAGACAAAATGAACAGATCATCAATTCTTACCAGTGGAGTGAAAGAGGCATTACACGAAAGTTTTCTCTAGGAGGTTGCCGCTTATCTTGTCAATCCCAGAGAACACTTTTCCCACATCATGTCCTGTGAGAAAAATGTTGACTATTCCGTTTTATTTGATGAAGAAACCAAAATCTTGATGATGTAGTTATGCAATTGAACAAAATTAATTAATAAATGGTTATGTTTACTCAATGTCAAAATGCACAAATAAATTATCTTCAAAAAGTTGCAGCTTTAATTGATCATTCCTTTCACATATATTCATCTCAATAAGATCCTCACATAGCTTTGAAGCAACAAAATCCCACATATAGCTAAATACTAGACAGCCAAAGAGAAGCAAACAAATACATGAGAAGATATATCACCAGTTTGTGAGCTCTGCAAAAATGTAAAAGAATCAAATACTGTTGTTTACGCTGGTGGTTAAAAGAAAAGACCATGCATATTTATGATTCCATTTGTTGCAGATGCTTATCTCATTGTATTCTTCATCCACACTCCACTCATCTCATGGGAAGAGAGCGAGTTTCGGGCAATTTATCTTCTCCAAGTAATTCAATTTTGGAAATTATACCTGCAGTTTACTCCAATCCATCTCCAAGTCAGTCAAGTACTTCAGACGCAATTCTTCAACCTCCGACTTGTCCTTCTCCAACTCCATGTTGTTGAGTTCTAGAAATTGACCCAGATTAGAGAACTTACCTCCTCTGATGTAGAGTTTCTTTAAGTTCTTCAGTGCGAAAGACATCAGCCAACGAGGTGTAATCTTTCTAGGGAAACACTGAAGGTCCAATTTTATCAGTCCTGAGGGAAGCTCTGCATTTGACACACATGCTCGCTTAAACGCAAATGATCTTGTCAGAGTACTTTTGAGACCCACTTTCTTGATAGCTCCTGTTCCTTGTTCTGCTGCAGTATTGTGTTTATTTTTGTCATCATATCTTTTCACTTGTACAGAGCCCCTTCCCCATGCGATTGTCAGCTTGGTAAGAGCTTTGAACTTATTTAATACACACATATCCATGTCTGAGGAAACACAATGACGCAAGTGTGAGTGCTCAATTTTCTCAGCTTTAGCAATCTCCGCATATCATCAAGACTGCATGAGCTCTTGCCCTCTAAATCTCCAACCACGAACCCACTGAGGACTTGGAGTCTGTAGAGTGATGCAAGCCCCTTGGGCATCCGATCTAGCAGGTAACACTCGGACATGTCCAAGTGTGTTAAATTCTTGAGCAACCCAATTCGATTGGGAATTACCTCAAGGTTGTGACAAGCTCTAATGTCAAGGATCATGAGATTCCTGAGCTTTGAAATGAACCTGGGAAACTCTCTAACTCTGAAGATTCCTTGAAGGCTCAAAAATCGCAGATGTGTGACATTTTCCAGACCATCCAAAACATTTGCATTTCTTTTCTTCATGGTCGCAGTATCCTCAACTTCAATGTGATGTGTGGGCCAGGTCTACCACCTTCCCAAGAAAGAACATTGACATTTTTCATCTTTGAAAACCATTCAGGCTTGAAGTCGAGAATAGTGTCATTAACATTGAACAATGCGTGAAGCTTTCCCAAATCCTGAATATTTGTTAATCCTTCACCTTTCAAGCATGCCCGGTGAGAACAAGAGTCATTCTCTTTTGCAGTACCCTCATCATCAAAATCGAAGAAGTCCGTCCTTTTGGCAAGCTTAATCACCATAGAACGAACAACATGGTGCATCTTGCATATGTCCACTCCAAGTCTACTATTTTTGCACACGGGCTCAATGAAGCCCTTTGCAATAAGCTTGTTGAAGAACTCATTGGCAAATTGCTCTGGTGTGAAACTACTTTGTCTTCTTCCAACGGGAGGTACAAAACCCTCTCTCATCCACCAGTATATCATGACCCTCTTCTTTATTTCAACATTTTCCGGGAAAACTGAAAAACATAGAAGACAGAGCCTCAACTTTATCTTGAGCTGATAGTAGCATGTCTCAAATCGTTCAAAGTCCAAGCTTTGCTCAATTGCCTTGTTCTTGTCGCATTGGCTCCATTGATGTTTGCCGAGCCATCGGATTCATCAGGCTCATCCTTGTGCTTGGAAGAGATCTGCTGCATCAGTTTCTTCACCATCTTCTTCAATTCCCTGTACTCACTTGTTTTTGGGCTTTCTTTAGTTGCCATTTCCTTCATTTCTTGTTTAATTGTAGTTTCCTCTATTCACTTTGTTCTTTTATTGCAAAAGGTCTTGTGGCCTAGTAGCATGAGAGTAAGACATTAGTGTTTGCAATGAGAGTGTGGGGTTCAACTTGGGAGTGTTCAAATTACCAGTGAACCAAACAAATAATTAGCAAAGTTTGGGTTGAAATTCTTTCACACGCTGCATATCGTTGCAGAGCAACTACCCACGCAGAACAACTGAGTAAAGGTGGGCAACTCATCACTGTGGTTTGGTTGTTAATGTCTCATTTGGGCTTAGAGGACCGATCTCAAATGCCTAAAGTCCACAATAGGGCATCATTGTGGGGAAGTAGCTGAATTGATTTGTTGTATCAATCAAATGAAGATGTGTGCTTGTTTTATTTGGGAAATCTTTTTGTACTTGGTCACTATCAATTATAAATGGACATGTATGAATTTGGAGAACTTATTTTTGGATTCTATCACTTAGATTTTAAATTTGCAGTATAAATTAAGTATTTGTCACCTACTAATTTACATTTTACTCATTTGATTCCTCCAGAGCATCCAACCCACTTGGAGAAACTTGATCTCAAGTCTTTCCCCAATACAAATGCTCCTGATTGGCTTGAGGCTAGCAAACTGAGCAACATAAAGAAACTTTACATTAGAGGAGGGACACATGGTGATCTGGGTCAATTTTGGCTGGAAAAGTAAGAGTGGGAAGTTGAGATATTGCGTCTCAATTACTTCAACAAATTAGAGATGGATTGGAGTGAATTGCAGGAATTATTTTGTCACGCCCTAAACCCGCCCCTAGAAGTTTGGGCATGACCAACTCGCTAACAGACGCCAAAACTCATTAATTATACAATATGGGGCCCGAATAGAAGCAATTATCAACTTAAAATAGCATCCATTGAGCTAACATCTACATGCCAGGATCACAGAAGGGCTCATAACCTGAATCCATACGTAATAAAGCACACTCATAAGTGATAGCTATACACATGCATATACATACAGTCCCAACCCCACAACTGGGGTATAATCAAATTGTTAATAGTGGAGGTTATACATGCTTAACAATACTTGACAAAAGTCCAGGCCAAAGCTAGGAGTCAGGATAGGACTTCACAAAAATATAGAAGCCTCATCTAGCTGCTTAGGCTCAACGGGATTGACAAAAGAGAAGCTGCCAAAGCTGGACTAAAACGGACCACCGGGTTAATTACCTACAGAGACAGACATAACACGGAGTGAGCATGGCTCAGTGAATAATAGTATGTAAGAAATTTTAGGTGAACCTTTATGAATTACAATGTACATAAACGTATAGATTACAGATTTGATCTTGTTTTGTAAACATTTCCAAAATGGCCTTAGGCCCAATAGTTACAAAACGGCCTTAGGCCCAATATCATACAGAACGGCCTTAGGCCCAACGTATTATACAGAATGGCCTCGGGCCCACATATCATACAGAACGGCCTTCGGCCCACATCTCGACAGCTGTCACACTTTGGAGGGTAAGTAGGACATCGACATGCACACTACTTCCCTTGGCCTCTGGCCATGAATTATAATTGATCAAAATCAGATTAGGGTCGGTGAGACATCGGCATGTCATCACCTCCCTCATTTCCAGAGTTGTCCACATTCAGTGGCTGATAACTGAACGGCCTCGGGCTCATCGTTAACAAAGTAGGGTAATCTTAAATTCTTATGGACCTCATCATTCAATAATGCACATAAGTTTCCACTTGTTCAACATGAACGGCATAATTAACTTACGGAGAACAGAACGTTAATAAGAGCTATTAACAATAAACAAAGTATGTCATTATAGTACTATTACTCACAGTGCTGTGATGGAGCTGTAGTCCCTTCCGGTATGTGACCTACACACACAAGCAGTTCAGAGATTAGTCCTCTTTTTCTTTTAATCAATATTCGATTCGTTCGACTTGCATTTAATTATAAACATTTTAAATACTTCAAATACACATTTTAGCAATCTCAGAGGGTTAAACAAAGAAAACGGAGCACGCAGTCTTTTTCCACATGGGCCGCATGTGCGGTGATCCTCTCCCGTACGTGCTTTTATTTCAGTACCTCAAAGTTGGATTCCCCTGTTTTCCCACACATGCGACTGTGAGCCCCACACGTGCGGTGGTGCTTCTCGCACGTGCGGCCATGACCCCCGCACGTGCGGTCGCAGCCCTTGTTTTGGGCAATATGAATTCAAGCACAAATTCAACAGAACCAACACATTCTATGGGCAAAAAAGAGGATAATTAACTCAATAGGTTAACAAAACATCTACATAACATGAATCACAATTATAATATCACAAAAAAAACATGATTACAAGCTTAATTAGGTCACAACCCTTCCTAATTTCACCTACATAATCCAATCCCTTTATATTTATGGTTATATTTGATATATGCACAATACATATGTATAATTATGTGGGTTTGGCATGAAAAACCAAAGAATAAAGTGTAATTCCTCCACATAAATTAATTCTCAAAACATCCAAATGATAAGAACAACTTTTCAATCAAGCATTAATCACACATGTTCCTCAATTACAAACCCTAACTTGCATGAATATGAAACAAATCCTTCCTCAAGTTCAAGTGAGGGTTATTTTAGATGGATTGAACCTACCTTGAGCTTAAATCTCCACAACTCTTCTCAATTTGCCAATCTTCCCTTGTTGAACTTCTTCTCCCCCTAGTTCTTCTCTCTACACTTCCTTCTCCTCTCAAGAGATATTTTCTTATGTTTGACCAAGGGCTAAGTGAGGAACTTATGAGGGTTTTATAAAACTTGACCAAAATTAGTCAGTTTAATTATTCCGAATCAAATTTTCACAAAAATTCATATTATGATTTAAAAATCATGCTGATCACAACTATAAGGTCAATTTTAGATTATTAAGCTTCTAAGGCTTTCAATTACTGATCTAAACATCGCAATTGTAGCAGATATTTATCATAATTAACAGATATGAATCCATAACCATGTAATTCACACAATTAAGCTTAATTTCTTATGAAATGTCACATTAACCAGATAAATGCACATAATAAGAGACCGAAAGCATACCGGAAAACATATAGAAGAGTCGGGTTATTACATATTTCTGAACTTGAGTTACTTGGAGAAAGAAAATTGCCTGAAGCTCATGCTACTCTCATGTGATGCGCATGGAGTGTGGATGAGAAATCCAAAGAAATGGAAGCAATTCTAATGTCATCATGAACAAAGTATATTATCTGTGTGTGGGTAATGTTCTTAATTCCAATTTGTTTACTGTTTCTTTATCTTTGTAATTTACTAGACTTTAGAATGTGGAGATAACTTCTTCTTGCCTCAGTGAAACTGCTGGTTAGAGTGGATTGTTTGTTCTTTTTCCTTTGAGATCCTGAGTTATGTTCATACTTCACTCACCCCATGGTGTTCCAAAATGTTTCACAATGCCAATCACCGGTTTTAGTTGGTCTTATATTATGGTCTTCCTATCTTTGTAGTTGACAATCCATTTTTGTTTAAGGAGGTAATATAAGTGTAATAAAAAAAAAAACCAATCTAAACAATATCGATGTGGGTTATAACTATGGCAATGGTATACACCTTTTTTTTTTTTTTTTTCACTATTCAAGTTTTTAACTGATTAGATTGTCATTTTAATGTATTTTATTTGTTGATATAATTTACATAAATAAAAAATGTATTTGAATGATTTTATAATAAAAAATAACAAATTACATTTATGTCTAATCTAAAAGCAAATCAGTGACATGAGTTTTACTGCATAATATGCACAATGATTGTGACTTGCTTTATATATAATGTAAGAATTTTTGCAAAAAAATTAGGGACTGTTCTATATAAATTGTATAAATACTCAAGAACTATAGGGATAGTATAATTGTTTTGAAAACTTAAGAATGGGAGCCCCAAACCGATATGTACCTCCATACTTGGATCTTGTAACTTGGCAATAGCATATTGCCCTTACCTTATTCAATAGTTCAGCTCCCATATCAAATAGAAAATTATATACAAGTCTACTTTCTAACCCACTCTCTAAAATAAGAGTATAGTTATGAAATGAATGAATCAACTTGATTATCTTAGTTGATAGGGTGAGAGAATGCTGACTTCATTCATCCCGTTTGCATAGTCTCATTGGTTCGAAATATTACGTGCACATCAGAATTGTATAGTTGTCAATTATTTGGAGAATTGTTAACCACATGAAATCAATTCAAACACACGATTGTGACATACCATTGCCCACGAAATCATCCATTTATATGGAGGCATTGTCTTCCGTCTGCTATTCATGGTTTTAAGCCCATACATAGATTTTTTTTTCATGATTCCTAACATTACTCTAAATTTATGTAATTTCATCCTTATGAAATTCTGTTTTCGCAATATTTGTATAAAAAATTATTTTCAATTAGTTATGTATCAAAACCAAGTCAATTTTTTTTTTTAAATTTTTTATACACACATCTTGACCTTTCCTAAACAACATTTCCCCTAATTGAAGTATGTGGATTTGAGGGAATAATAGCACAAGAAAAGTCGAAGTAAGACAACCATGGATACTCTCCTGTCCCACAGTGTGTCTACTCTTCTTGTCTTTTAATTCAACATTTTTCTTACTTTTTTTTCTTTTTTTTTTTTTTCCGAGCACAAGTTATGTAGACATATTTTTTCTGCTTTTAATTCGTTGGGCTATCTATTTCACCTAATGTAAGAGCATCTCTTAGAGCTAAATATTCTCATATTCCATATTTTCTTCTGTTTTTAAACACTGCCATGTAAAAATCTGATAACATGATAATTTTAAAACATAATTTAACAATTTAATTTATTGAAACAGAAAAAAAAAAAAAAATAATAATAATTGAGAACAGAGGATTGCGTGGAGCAAGGATCCTCTAGAGTTTTTTTTTTCCTAAAGTTTCCTAGAGTGGTGCATTATGTGGTTGAGATTTAATGACAAGTCACATCAATTTTTCAGCATTAAATCTCAACCACACAATACACCACTTTAAGAAACTTTAGAAAAAAAACACTCTAGAGGATCCTTGGTGGATTGCGTGTATCTCATGGCAACTTAGATGTGGTCCCTACTTTCAACACTCATTTTCCATGGTTTTAAGGGGATAACCCTATATGTATGTGCCCTTAAATTTAATTGGTTAGTAAAATCATTATATATATATATTTGACATGAATAATGTTATGAATCAATCAAATGTAAGGGAATAGAGAATAAGACATAAAATTAAAAAAAAAATAAAAAAAGAAAGTGATCTTGATTCTCTATGAGCCTTGCGTTAGGTGGTGCTTGCATGCATGGAGTGGGATAGACTATGGAGTTGGCATGTCTTCAATTTTTTATGGTTTAATAATTATAAATGTTTTAAGATATTGGCCCTATTTGGGAAATGAATTTTTGGCTTTTTTTAAGATAAAATTCACAAAAAGACTAAATATGTTAAAATAATCAATAAGACAAAATATCACATCAAACTCATAATCATTTCACTTTTTCTCTCACAAATATCACATTCAATTACAAAAAATCTAACTATCTTTCCAATCACAAAAATTTTAGTCTATTAAAATAGTTAGGGTAAATTATACTGACACCCCATAAGATTTATGTTTATTACAGTTCCCCTCTCACCTTTTGAAAATTACATCTCCCTCATAAGGTTTAAAGTTTCATTACAGATTCCCTCCTTAGCAATTTAATTTTTTTAAATACCAATTTTGCCCTCATTGGGTAAATTACATTGACACCCCTCACATTTTAGAAATTACAATCCCTCCCTAAGGTTTAAAGTAGCATTACCAATTGCCCCTTCGATTAGTATTAGTTGGAAAAAAATTCATTGAAAAAAAAATTAATTGAAAAAAAAATTATTTGAAAAAAAATTTGTTAGTAAAATTTTTAAATTTTTGTTTAAATTTTTTTCCTCAAATTTATATTTTTTGAATTTACATTTTTTCCTCAAATTTATAACCTGAGACAACCATTTATAAATTAAAAAAAATTATTAAACAAGTTTTTATGACAGTTTTTAAATTTTTTATAAATATAAATTGAAAACTGAAAACGAAATGGTTACCAAACAGGCTTCAGGTGGTAAAAATGTCGTAAAATTAACAAATAATTAAATAAGTTACCAACGTAAGAAATGACTGATCAAAAGATTCTTAAACTATGTATGGTTTGATTTTTAGAATTTTTTTTAAAAAATTAAAAATTAATTTGGTTAAGAAATAAAAAATAAAAAAATAATTCTTGAAGCACTCTTCTACTAACTTCTTGATAATCATTTAAAAAAAATGTTTAATTAAGTTATTTTTACTTTAGAGTGAGAAGTATGACATAAATTCTTTGAAAAAAAAAAGAAGAAAACCTTATAAGTAGATCTAGTAAGTTATAACAAACAAAGCCTTACAAGGTTGACCCAAAGCCTAAACCAAACCAAACTATATTCATATTAGTATAAATATTCACAAAAAAAAAAAAAAAAAAATAAAGAAGGGAGGATAGCATTAATTCATTTGGGCAGGTTAGTTGATTGAAGTGTTGGGCACTGTGGGGAAGTGATTCTAGAAATACTCTTCAGATCCTGGGAGACGCTCTTGATCCTCAGCTAGTCACCTGCAAAGGCTAACACTCTGGTCGGGGATGCCGGGGTTAGCACTCCGACGGGCAAGTCAGTTCTTATACTCAAGAAAGCTTGTTTACTAAGTTTAGTGAAGTGATTCTTACATACCTTTCTAAATCTGAAGCTCTTGTATTTATACTCATTCTCTGGACCTCGGGTCCAGAGCCCACTTTTTACTTATTATCCTTTTGTTTATTCCCACATACATCTCCCTGTCTATTCGGCGATCTCAATGTATTCGGCATCTTAGTTGATTAGCACGGAGCCGAACAGTCTCTGACTTTTGGAATACATCCCTTCTAACTCTTCTATTTATTCGGCTCCCACAATTGGCCCCCAACCATTTTCCCAATGTATGTTGGCTGGAGTGCTTGGTTCCGAATTTTGAATACTCAGAACCAAAATTTTGGTGGTTGGGCCTACGAAGCACACGTCTAAGTACGCCCCCTTTTGGTTGTCGTACCGACTTCCCGCCTCTTCGTACATACCTATTCATTGTGATTTTAAAGATTGGCGTCCCTTCGGATTCGCATTCCGTGATACTGGTCGCTGGGTTGCCTTTTGGATCGTTCTTGCAATTTTATCTCCTCCAATATCTTCTTCATCCTCTGTAAGTTATCTACTTCTTTGCTTCGAGAACTATTCCCAGTTTATTCTTTGGTACATCTGTGTCAACTGTAGGGTATGGCGAAACATTTGAAAGACCTCCTCTCATCAGATCGAATTGCTAGTTTTAGACGCCATTTCTCTATTCCTGATGACGTCCGTCTGTCACTTTTGGCAGACGGCACCCTTGACATGGAGAGGGAGGACGAAACCACGATCGTCTTTCCTCTCTTGTCAATCGCAGAGGGTGGAGTCTGCTTCCCTCTACACCCATTCCTAAGGACTGTGCTTCGCCATTGGGATTTAATCCCTTCTTAACCTAACGTGAATTTCTTTAGAATTATAATGGGGATTGTAGCGTTGAATCTTTGTCTTGGAATTAACCTTGGCATTCCGGCTATCCGGCACTGCTATGCCTTGGCTAAGTCTTCCAGTCGGCAAAGGCGTTATTTCCTTAGAGCTAAGGACACCGATCATCAACTAATCACTATGCTTTCCAGCTCTGGGAAAAGAGTTGATGATGTTATGGTCGTTGTCCAGGGTAACTGGGAATTTGGCGAAGGGGAGGATCGTGTTGACCCTATTCCCAGACGGAGGGGCGAGCCAGGTCGCCGAGTATTTCCTTGTTTTTGTTATGTGTTCATTTTTATTGTGAAACCTATTCCATTGAAATCTTGCGGCTTCGTCTTGTACAGGGAGGGGTTTGAAAAAAGTACTATCTTCAACCCACGACGCCGTTCTTTCAGATATTAGGGTTGCTCTCAGGTATTTCGGCCGTCGAAGCCTTCAGAAACAGGGGAGGGCGGCTCACATTCTGCTTTGTTACGAGCCGACATACACAACCTTCTCGGCGGCGGAAAACATACCGATTCCGAAGGGCGAAGATTCCCTTACCGCTCTTATTCTGTCCGACTTCAAAAACTTGAGGCAGGTAGGCTTTGAAGGGTCCGATTCGGAGCGAAATGAGGTAGCTGATATTGCCGAATTAGACTAATCCGAGACCCACTCTGAGGAGGTATTGGATTCCGCCGATCCTCCGTTTACATCGGGACCAGGGGATCTTCCTTCTGCCGACGTTCTTCAACGCTTAGAGGATCTTCCCGTCATAGACTCCGCGGGTATGGCCGGATTGAGTCTGACAAAGCTTGCCAAAAAGGCGAATGCGGAGAGGTTAGCCGCACGGCGAAGAGCGGAGGGCCTTTCGTCTGAAATACCGCCCGCCACCGAATCTCGACTCCCCCTTCCTGTTGCCGAATCAGAGTCCTTGGGGGTTGTAGAGGAGAAGGAAAAAGGTCAGAATGCCGAATCTCCGTTGGCCGGGGAAGTCGGCCAAAAAGTTGGGGAAAAGGCAGAGAAACGCTCTGCTGACCTTAAGGCCGGTTCAGACGAACAAGGTGGTAAGCGTCCTCGATTGGAGGGATCTAATGAGGTTATTCCTTTTGTCATTCGTCCAATGGTAAAGGATATGCCGGTTCCCTCTAACGCTTCGGCGCTTAAAGATCCAGAAGTCGCATTCGGTGTGGCCCCGTCCGTGTCGTTGCCGTCTGATATGGAGGCTTTCCGGGTTGAACCAGATCTGAATGCGACAGCACTAGCCGCGCAATCGGCACTTCTGGTACGTATTCTGACTTTTCTTCACTTTATCCGAGTACTGTTGAGGTTATGTTTTTGGGTTCTTCCTTTGCAGACTGTCAGAAGGATAGCCGATATGGGACGTCGGCATCTCGACGCCGTGAAACAGATTGGCCGCTTACGAAAGCAAGTGGAGGGCCAGAGGAAGAGGGCCGAGGATGCAGTTTTGAGAGCGAACAAGGAAGCTTCTCGGGCCGAGGCCGAGGTAGAGAAGGCCCGCATTGCAGATCAATCCCGAGCGGACCCCGAGAAGAAGGCGGACGCGAGCGAAGCGGCACTAAGATTGTCCCAGAAGGCAGTTGCCAGCCTGGAGGCTGAGTTGGCTGAAATGAGGGCGGCTGCTTCCAAAGTATTCGAAGCCGGGAAAGATGCTGGGCTCGCCGAATATGTGGACCAAGTCCCTCGGTTCGAAAACAGGGGGTTCAAATATGGCTGGCGCAAAGCCCTTGCTGCAGCTAGAGTTTCACTGACTATGCCAGTGCCGTATGAGCAAGTGGATGTCGAGCCGTTGGAGACTGATTCCGAAGGCTGAGCTAGGCATTTGACTGTTAGGATTTCACAAATGTATTAGGATTTCACAGATGTATTAGGATTTCACAGATGTATTGTTACAATTGTTTTGTCAGACATTTTTGTCCGGGCTTGTAGCTTATTTATTTTGCATATATAAAATGTCATGAGTTGTGCTCAATTTTGCTGGTGAAGAATGATATTACTTAATTTTAAGCCCGGATGATCGGATTAAGGAATCTGCCCTTGCTTTAGGCAGGGCACAAGCCCGCGAAGCCGAATGAGCCGATGGCTCTGAATCGTGGGCTGGCTGAGGCATAAATTACTCGGCGATATCGCTTGAAAATATAGCCGGCTAGATTAATGAATCTGCCCTTGCCCCAGCGATCTTAGGTTAACCGGCAATAGCGCTTGAAATATAGCCGACTAGATTAATGAATCTGCCCTTGCCCCAGCGATCTTAGGTTAACCGGCAATAGCGCTTGAAATATAGCCGACTAGATTAATGAATCTGTCCTTGCCTTAGTCAGGGCGTGAGCCTGAGGAACCGAATGAGCCGATGGCTCTGGGTCATGGGCTGGCTGAGGCATAAATTACTCGGCGATATCGCTTGAAAACATAGCCGGCTAGATTAATGAATCTGCCCTTGCCCCAGCGATCTTAGGTTAACCGGCAATAGCGCTTGAAATATAGCCGACTAGATTAATGAATCTGCCCTTGCCTTAGTCAGGGCGCGAGCCTGAGGAACCGAATGAGCCGATGGCTCTGAGTCGTGGGCTGGCTGCGGCATAAATTACTCGGCGATATCGCTTGAAAACATAGCCGGCTAGATTAATGAATCTGTCCTTGCCCCAGTGATCTTAGGTTAACCGGCAATAGCGCTTGAAATATAGCCGACTAGATTAATGAATCTGCCCTTACCTTAGTCAGGGCGCGAACCTGAGGAACCGAATGAGCCGATGGCTCTGAGTCGTGGGCTGGCTGATGGGCATCCGACGTTTGGCGCTCAGTCTCTCTGACGTTTCCTCGGGGGAGCTGCATTTACCCTAGAATAAATGGGCGAGTTCATGCCAATAACTCGACTCACTTCCATTCAGGCTTGATCCAAACCTGGCAGGGGCCAACATTGGCTGGGTTTAGAGGTCAAAATGAAACGTAGAAGCGAGCCTATTCACACGGGAAAAAGAGCATCCATGGATCGGGAAAAACAGCGCCCCCTAGTCGTCGAAGCAGATCACCCCGAAAAGATGAACAACGGGGAGATTCCCCGTGCCCACGACCGCAAGTTGAGCCTGACGCGGCGCCACGACCGTTGAGTTTTGCGGTTCTCGTGAAGAATAGACCAATGACAGAGGCGGATTCTATAATTAAAGACCCAGATGTGGCAGTCGAGTTCG
The DNA here is from genome assembly GCA_036172215.1 of Camellia granthamiana. NCBI lineage: Eukaryota > Viridiplantae > Streptophyta > Magnoliopsida > Ericales > Theaceae > Camellia > Camellia granthamiana. Next base: position 20,500 of record JAXFYN010000898.1, read on the forward strand.
CTCAGCAGATTTTTCCGCCGGAGGTCCAACAGTCGATGGTCGGACGTCGAGATTTCGAAGTATTTCGGGATGGCATACATGGGGCTGTCAAGGGACTGTATAGCGCTTATGAAGTCGGGATGCGTCTGCACGAAGCCCACCGTGAGAGTGAGAAAAACAACGAAAGGAATCGTAGTTTGGAGGCTCGCGCGAAAAAGGTTGAGAGTGAGCTTCGGGAGTTGAAGAGTGTTCGAGCGGCCGGGTCGGTGGTGGCCGGTCAAGCGAAAAGCGTGGGGGAGAGAGCGAAGCGAGAGTCCTCGGGTTATGAAAAAGGATATCAGGACGGCTTGAAGGCCGGGATCAAGAAGACCAAACTAGACCTAACTGAGGAAGTCTGCCAATGCGAAAATCGTGGTTTCAAGCATGGCTGGATCAAGGCCCTTCAAACCGTGGAAGCTCTTGGGCAAGTGGGCATAAATTCGGCTTCGCCCCTATATCATCGGCATTACCTGCCGTATCCCGAGTTCGAAATTGAGAGAAGTGACGACGAAGACGCCGACTTAGTGGGCCATAATGTTGAAACAGACTTAGCTGTGAATAAATAGAATTACTTTATCAAATGCTTGAAATGTTTGGTGGCTTTTGAATAAATAGAATTTCTTTATTAGCAGCTTTTGAAATGTTTTGCGCGTAATTAAACGCCTTATCTCAATTTATTGTCAGCTTTTGTATGGCGTGATGTAAACGTTCGAATATGCATCGATCGGCTCCAATTAGGAACCATATAGTTGGTCAGTTAAATCGTGATCTCCACGAAGGGCGCTCCGAATCCGGAGACTTATTCGGCCCTTAGATGTCATTTACCTAAAGGGCGCTCTGAATCCGGAGACTTGTTTGGCCAATCATGGTATCCACGAAGGGCGCTCCGAATCCGGAGACTTATTCGGCCCTTAGATGTCATTCACCCAAAGGGCGCTCCGAATCCGGAGACTTGTTTGGCCAATCGTGGTATCCACGAAGGGCGCTTCGAATCTGGAGACTTATTCGGCCCTTAGATATCATTCACCCAAAGGGCGCTCCGAATCCGGAGACTTATTCGGCCCTTAGATGTCATTCACCCAAAGGGTGCTCTGAATCCGGAGACTTGTTTGGCCAATCGTGGTATCCACGAAGGCGCTCCGAATCCGGAGACTTATTCAGCCCTTAGATGTCATTCACCCAAAGGGCGCTCCGAATCCGGAGACTTATTCGGCCCTTAGATGTCATTCACCCAAAGGGCTCCGAATCTGGAGACTTATTCGGCCCTTAGATGTCATTCACCTAAAGGGCACTCTGAATCCGGAGACTTGTTTGGCCAATCGTGGTATCCACGAAGGGCGCTCCGAATCCGGAGACTTATTCGGCCCTTAAGAAGCGTATGAGCTGAGGCATAAAAACGAGAAACTTTTGCATTTCAACAGAGTATGTACAAGTACCAAGCCCACAAATCGGGTCATTGGTAAAATTTTCGTAGATGCGTTGAATTCCAAGGCCGTGGCAGGCTTCTTCCTGACATGTCCGAGAGCCGATATGCCCCTGTTCCTGCAATGGAGTCTACTTGATAGGGGCCGTCCCAGTTCGGACCCAGCTTTCCGTCGGCCGGTCTTCGGTCGGCTGGAAGTACTTTTTTCAAGACCAGCTCTCCTGGAGTGTAACGGCGCAACTGAACTCGTTGATTGTACGACTTAGCGAGCTGCTGCTGATACCGTGCCATGGAGGCCAGGGCACGGTCTCTTCGTTCCTCAATTAGATCCAGGTCCAGGGCGAGCATCATGTCATTTTGACCCGTGTCAAAGGCTTGCGATTTCAAAGTCGGGAGGCCGATTTCCAGGGGTAAGATTGCTTGGGTTCCGAAGCATAGAGCAAACGGCGTTTCTCCGATGGACCTCCTCGGTGTTGTGCGATGCGCCCACAATACACTCGGCAATTCTTCGACCCATTTGCCTTTAGCTCTTTCCAGCCTCTTTTTGATGCCGTCCAAGATGGTTTTGTTGGAGGCTTCGGCTTGACCGTTACTCTGGGGGTACACGGGCGTAGAGAAGTAAGGCACGATACCGTATTTGCTGCACAGTTCTCGGTATACGCCACAATCGAACTGGGTGCCATTGTCTGAGATGAGAGCTCTTGGAATGCCGAATCGCGTAATGATGTTTCTCCATACAAAGCGCTTTATGTCGGTATCTCGTATATGTGTTAAAGCCTTCGCTTCGACCCATTTTATGAAATAATCTGTTACTGCGATTAAGAATCGCTTGTTTTCTAGGGCCCCTTGGCAACGGTCCTACGATATCAAATCCCTATTCAGCAAACGGCTAGGGACTGGTGATAGAGTTCAACCCTTCGGCGGGCAAATGGGTTAGTGGGGAGAACTTTTGGCATTGTTCGCATCTTTTAACATAATTTTCTGCGTCGGCTCTCATTGTCGGCCAATAATACCCCTATGTTATAGCTCGATGGGCCAGGGAGCGTTCGCCAGAGTGGGCACCACAACTGCCCTCATGTATCTCAGTTAGAAGCTCCTCCACTTTATCCGGGTGTACGCATTCCAAATAGGGACCGGAGAGGAACTTTTTATAAAGCCCTCCTTGTGGATCCAGATAGTATCGCAAGGTCTTATTGCGCAGCTTGTGTGCTTCTTTTTTGTCCTTTGGGAGTTGTTCAGAAGAGAGGAATCCGGCAATGGGGTCCATCTAGCTTGATGCGGATTCTATAACGTTGACGTGGGCTTCCTCCGAAGGGCCAATACTCGGCTCCGGGATGAAACCTATTTCAATGGTCCGTTTGAGCTCAGAATTGATGGCGGAGGCTAGGCATGCCAAGGCATCTGCGTGTGTGTTCTGATCACGTGTTATTTGGTTCAGTTCGTGATGGTCAAACTTCGTTAGCAAAGAGTTGGTCGTTTTCATATAGGCCGCCATACGGTCATTTTTTGCGGCGTACTCCCCCTTTAGCTGGTTGATTACCAATTTTGAGTCACAAAACACTAGCAATCGCCGAGCGCCGAGAATATGTGCATTTCGTAGACCGGCTAAGAGGGCTTCATACTCGGCCTCGTTATTTGATGCTTCGAAGCCAAGCTTGACGGCCTGCTCTATTACTCCGCCGTCGGGAGACATGATTACTACGCCTGCGCCGCAGCCCCGTTGGTTAGACGATCCATCACAGTATAGCTGCCAAATATCCCCGACATAAATTCTCCAGTTCGACTTTGATCGAACTTCAGCCTTTGGAAGAACGTCGGCGGGTTTAAGATCGGAAAGCCCGCCTGTGAATTCGGCAACAAAGTCGGCCAGCACCTGTCCCTTGATTGCGGTTTTGAGTAAAAACTGAATGTCATATTGGTCGAGTTCAAGAGCCTATTTTGAAACACATCCTGATGCTTCTGCACTCCGTAGTACTGGTCGGAGGGGATAATCTGTTATCACCCCAATGCTATGTCCCTGGAAGTAGTGCATAAGTTTTCTTGCTGCCATGACCAAGGCTAGGATGAGTTTTTCCAGAGGAAGATAACGTGTCTCGGCATCGACCATTGCCTTGCTCACGTAATACACTGGCCGTTGCTGCCCTTCCTCTTCTTTTAATAGTACGGCGCTGACGGCCCTATCGGAGACTGCCAGATACAGAATGAGGGGATCACCGGTAGCGGGTGTTGTCAAGAGAGGTACTGACCGGAGGTAAGTCTTGAGCCCGGTGAAAGCTGCTTCGCACTCGGCGGACCATTCAAAAGCTTTGCCTTGACGTAGCGTCTGGAAGAATTGTTTGCAGCGGTCTATTGATCGACTGATGAATCTATTGAGTGCAGCGGCCATCCCCATCAACTTTTGGACTTCTTTCACTGATCGGGGGGAACCGAGTTCCAAGATCGCTGTGACTTGTCTCGGGTTGGCTTCGATTCCACGGTGGTTGACGATATATCCCAAGAATTTGCCGGAGCTGATTCCAAACGCGCACTTGGAGGCATTCAGTTTCATTCTGTATTTGCGCAAGATGCTGAATGTCTTCTCTAGATCGGCTATGTGATCCTGTTCTTCTTTGGACTTGACCACCATATCGTCGATGTAGACTTCCATAGTGTGGCCGAGGTGTTCTTTGAACATAGCGGTGACCAGTCTTTGGTAAGTTACCCCTGCATTCTTCAATCCAAAAGGCATAACTTTGTAGCAGTAGGTTCCTCTTGGGGTGAGGAATGCAGTTTTGTCCTGGTCATCTGGATGCAGGGCGATCTGATGGTAGCCTCTGTAAGCATCGAGGAAACTCATGCGTTGGTGGCGCGTCGTTACATCAACGAGTTGGTTGATTCTGGGTAAGGGAAAGCAGTCCTTGGGGCAAGCTTTGTTCAGATCCGTGAAGTCAACGCACACTCGCCAAGTTCCATTTTTTTTCTTCACAACCACTGTGTTGGAGAGCCACGTGGGGTAGGTGACTTCTCTAATTGCCCCGGCGTCAAGCAGTCTGTCGACTTCTTCTATAACGGCAGCAGTGTGCTCTGCGGCAGACCGACGGCCTTTCTGAATGATCGGCTTACATGTGGGGTCGACGTTCAGGTGGTGTTGTGAAACTGATGGGTCTATACCCGGCATTTCGTACGGAGACCACGCAAAGATGTCGAGGTTGGCGAGTAGAAAGGAGATCAGCTGCTGTCTATCGGCTTGATTTAAAGAGGTGCCGATCATGAAGAACTTTTCCGGGCTTCCATCGATGTCAACTCGGTCTAAACCTTCTGTGGCCTTTTCGCTTGGCTGCCGCCCGACGTCATCCAGGATTTCCCGATTGGGTACCTCAATGGAGTTTACTTGCAATTCCTTTGGCATTTTGGCGGCCAGGAGGTAACATGCCTGTGCCGATTTTTGGGAGCCCCGGATCTGCTCAATGCCGTGTTCCGTTGGGAAACGTAACAATTGATGGTAGGTGCTTGCGACGGCCTGCAAGGTATGCAACCACGATCGCCCCATGATGAGATTGTACGGCGATGGCAGCCGGACGGCCAGGAATTCTACATCCACCGTTCTGGAACCCGCCCGAACGGGCAGGTTGATCTTTCCCAGTGGGTATTCGGGATTGGCATTGAAGCCGAACAGTGGATAGGGGGCCGGAGTCAGGTCCGATTCGTTGAACCCGAGTTTGATGAAGGTTTTATAATACATAACCTCCGAAGTGCTGCCCTGGTCTATAAGAACGCGTTCGACGGTGAACCGGTTTACGCGTAGCGCGATAACCAATGGATCGATGTGAGGGAGTGTTACGCTGATCAAATCAGAGTCGTCGAAGGTGATGCTTGACGATTCTCAGGGTCGCTTTGCTGGCGTGAGTTGCTGCTGGGGGCCTGGGAGGGACTGGATTGCATGTACGGTCGGGGCTTTCGGCAGGCTGTATATCATATGGATGTTATCATGCGGAACACTCTGCTGGAGACGTTCATCTTTTGTCAACTCCTCAAAGTAATCGGCTGAAGCACAACGAGCGTCGGTGTTTTGCTATCGGGCCCGAGACCATAGATCGCCTGCCCTTGGGGGTCGCTCAGGAACCTGGCGCGCTGTTTGTTTGGACTTTGTTATTTCCAAGGCCAGATCGCGGCGAAGGCACTCGTTCTCAGCGATGATGTTATCTAAACTGCGTTTGGTCTGTTTGGCTCGTTCCATGATGGCGAGCATCGTCTCCTGTGCTGAAGCCGTTGGTGAATCGACATTCAAGGCACGCCTTGCAGCGATGATTTCCTTCTCGAGCGTATTTGCCGGAGTGAGGTCGACTCTCTGTGTGATCGCGTCGGTGGCTATCGGAGGATCTTGAGTCACGCCTTCCATGGATGTACTCGAGTATTCCCACAGACGGCGCCAATTGTGGGGAAGTGATTCTGGAAATACTCTTCAGATCCTGGGAGACGCTCTTGATCCTCAGCTAGTCACCTGCAAAGACTAACACTCCGGTCGGGGGTGCTGGGGTTAGCACTCCGACGGGCAAGTCAGTTCTTATACTCAAGAAAGCTTGTTTACTAAGTTTAGTGAAGTGATTCTTACATACCTTTCTAAATCTGAAGCTCTTGTATTTATACTCATTCTCTGGACCTCGGGTCCAGAGCCCACTTTTTACTTATTATCCTTTTGTTTATTCACACATACATCTCCCCGTCTATTCGGCGATCTCAATGTATTTGGCATCTTAGTTGATTAGCACGGAGCCAAACAGTCTCTGACTTCTGGAATACATCCCTTCTAACTCTTCTATTTATTCGGCTCCCACAGGCACAAATCATCAATTGTTACGAGTGGAGTGACAGAGGCAATACACAAGTTTTCTCTAGCAGGTTGCCTCTTATCTTGTCAATCTCAGAGAACAAGTGAAAATTTCTCCCACATCATGTCCTCTGAGAGAAATGTTGACTGTTCAGTTTTAATTGATGAAGAAACCAAAATCTTGATGGTGTAGTTGTGCAATTGAACAAAATTAATAACTAAAATGTTACATTTACTCAATATCTAAATGCACAGATAAATTATCATAAAAAAGTTGCTGCTTTAATTGATCAATCCTTTCACATATATTCATCTCAAAAAGATCCTCACATAGCTTTGAAGCAACAAAAACCCATATACAGCAAAATACTAGACAGCCAAAGAGAAGCAAGCAAATACATAAGAAGATATATCACCAGTCTGTGAACACTGCAAAAAGGCGAGGAATTAAGAAACAGAAATCTAAAAGAATCAAATACAGTATTGTTTACGCTGGTGGTGACAAGAAAAGACCATGCGTATTTATGATACCATTTGTTGCAGATGCTTATCTCATTGTATCCTTCATCCACAACCCACTCTCATTGCATGGGAAGTGAGTGAGGTTTGGGCAGTTTATCTTCTCCAAGTAATTCAAGTTTGGAAATAATGTCTGGAGTTCGCTCCAATCCATCTCCAAGTGAGTTAAGTACTTCAGACGCAATTCTTTAACCTCCTCCCACTTTTCCGTCTCCACGTTGTCGAGTTCCTGAAATTGACACAGATCAAAGAACTCACCTCCTCTGATGTAGAGTTTCTTTAAGTTCTTCAGTGTTGAAGGCCTCAGCCAACTAGGTGGTTTCATTAATCTAGGGAAACACTGAAGGTCCAATTTTATCAGTCCTGAGGGAAGCTCTGCATTTGACACATATGCTCGCTTAAATGCAAATGTTCTTGTCAGAGCATGTTTGAGATACAATTTCTTGGTAGCTGCTGTTCCTTGTTCTGCTGCAGTATTTACAGAGCCCCTTCCCCATGCAATTGTCAGCTTGGTAAGAGCTTTGAACTTATTTAAAGCACGCAGATCTGTGTCTGAAGGAAACGCATTGACACCAGTGTGAATACTCAATTTTCTCAGCTTTGGCAATTTCCATAGATCATCAAGAGTGCACGAGCCCCTTGAATCTCCAACCACAAACCCACTGAGGACTTCGAGTTTGGAGAGCGATGCAAGCCCCTTGGGCATCAAATCAAGCAGGTAACACTCGGACATGTCCAAGTGTGTCAAATTCTTGAGCCACCGAATTTGATTGGGAATTACCTGAAGGTTGTGACAAGCTCTAATGTCAAGGATTGTGAGCTTCCTGAGCTTTGAAATGGACCTGGGAAGCTCTGTAACTCCGGAGATTCCTTGAAGGCTCAAAAACCGCAGTTGTGTGACATTTTCCAAACCATCCAAAACATTTGCATTTTTTTTCTTCATAGCCGTAATATCCTCAACTTCAATGTGATGTGTGGGCGAGGTCTGCCACCTTCCCAAGTAAAGAACTTTGACATTTTTCATCTTTGAAAACCATTCAGGCTTGAAGTCGAGAATAGTCTCATCAACATTGAACAATGCGTGAAGCTTTCCCAAATCCTGAATTTTTGTTAATCCTCCACCTTTCAAGCATGCCCGGAGAGAATCAGAGTGGTAGTACTCTTCTGCATTACTCTCATCATCAAAATTGAAGAAGTTAGTCCTTTTGGCAATCTCAATCACCATAGAACGAACAAAAGGGTTCATCTTGCAGATGTTCATCCCAAGTCTAGGATATTTGCACACGGGCTCAATGAAGCCCTTCTCAATAAGCTTGTCGAAGAACTCATTGGCAAACTGCTCTGGTGTCTTTTCACTTCCTTCACTGCCAATGGGAGGTACAAAACCCTCTCCAATCCACCAGTATATCATGACCCTCTTGTTTATTTCAACATTTTCCGGGAACACTGAAAAACATAGCAGACAGAGCCTCAACTTCTCCTCGAGCTCTTTGTAACGTGTCTCAAATTGTTCAGAGTTCAAGCTTTGCTCGATCGCCTCGTTCTTGCCAGCGTCGGCTCCGTTGATGTTTGCCGAACCATTTGACTGAACAGGGAGAGCTGCATCGGACTCATCGGGCTCATCCTTGTGCTTGGAAGAGATCTGCTTCTTCAGTTTCTTCACCATCTTCTTCAATTCCCGGTACTCGTCTGCACTTCCCCTCGCTTCTTCGAGGTTCTTGAACCATTCACACACCAGTTTGATTTGATATCCGTACTTGGTGATCCTCTTGGAAGCAGTGGCAATGGAATTCAGATCTGCCTTGATCAATTTAGAAAGCGCCTCAGCCTCACTGTGGCTTCTGTTGGTGTTGGTGGTGGTGGTGGGTGGTTCGTCTATTTGGGTCGTATTGCTGAAGGAGGAAGTGTGGTTGGTGTCTTCTATCGGAAAGATTTCGATGCAAGTGCCAAAGGAAGAAGGGCTATCAGGCGGTGATGAAGTCATATTGGTCGACCTGTTTTGATTGCTGAAGGAGGAAGTGTGGTTGGTGTCTTCTATCGGTAAGATTTCGTTGCAAGTGCCAAAGGAAGAAGGGCTATCAGGCAGTGATGAAGCCGTATTGGTCGACCTGTTTTGATGAAAAACAGCGAATGAAAAGAAGACAGGTTTTCCGAAGAGAGATCGTAGTTACAGAGAAGAGAAGATGAAGAGAAAGATCAGAGTTTTGGTTATCACTTTTTCTTCCGATCACCCGTTTGGGATGTAGGGTTGGGTTGAATTGAGTTGGTTTGAGGTTATTTATAAAATAGAATTGTAGTCTCTTGGTTAAATGTTATGATCAATTTATAATTATTTTATTTTTCTCTTATAAAATTTTAAAAAATTAAAATATTCATCCAAATGAGACTATTTTAGCCTGGGCCAAGGCTTCTTCTTTGACATTGCCCACGTTGTTTTTGTAGGGCCTACCACCACGAGAGAAAATTATAGAATATTTTTGAAGTATTATGTGTCTATATTTTTTAACCAATCATTATTTATTATATTCTTTTATGTCTCTCAATTATCTAATATAATACTCTAGTTATCCATTTTCTCTGTCAATCACAATATTATGGAGTACTATGTATCTATATTTCGAGACAATTAGAATTTTTGGGTGAGGGAAAGGTGGTCATGTGATACATTGAATTTGACAGTATGGGTTATTATAATTATGTTGGCTATTTTGGAGATGGTAAATAATATATAAATTGGTGAAAAGTATCACTTGGCAATGTCATTTGGTATCCTTTCTGCATAAAAAAAATTCTCCTACCACCCTACAACATATTTATTTTTTAAGTTAAATTACAAATTCAATCATTGAAATTTGTTTAAAATATAAATTGTTTATTGTGATTTTTAAAATTACAAATAATCTCTTATTAAATTTTTTATTTAACAAAATTAGTAGAAAAAATAAAATTCTTAATTGTTCTTTATACATGAATAAAATTATTTGAATTATTAATTGAAATATATTTACGATATCATTAAAAATTATTAATTGATTTGATATTTATTTATTAATAAAATGATAATTTGTTATGCATTTAGAAACTTTAAATGTAATTTTCAAAACTATATGAGACAATTTGTATTTAAACGAACTTCAAGGGATACATTTATAATTTATTATATTACTTATTTATTTTCAATTTCATGTGAAAGGCACCATTGCGAATTGCAAAATTGCAAATTCACTTTAACCACCTAACTCTCCCCTTCCCTGCAACTAGTCGTTGCCTCTACCAAGCCATGAATCAGTCTCACTGAACTGACAGAAAAGTTGGTCATTTATGGTTCATTATGCTTCAATGAATTTGAGAAATTATTATTTGAATGTGAAGGCTGTTTGGTAAAGTTTAGGCTTTCAATTTTTTTCTTTATGTTTACAAAAAAATTTAAAACTGCCATTTAAACATGTGTGGTAAACTTTTTTGTTTATAAATTATTGTAATCAGATTTTAAATTTGGGCAAATTCCGTAAACAAGAAAAAAATGTTTTCATTGGTGTATAAACTCACGAAGGAATGCGGAGCAGGGGACGACTTTGATTCTGTTTCGACACTTGTCAGCAGCAGTATAACTAAAACAGACTTCAACATTTATCTCTTCATCATCACCTGTCAATCCTCTCTTTTGGTCTAACTTGTTTATCGATCTGTCACTGGTCTTCATAATCCAGCACTGATTTTCTCCTACAACCAGCATCCATCGATCGATCAAGCACTGGTCTTCGTCCACAAGCACAGATCGTTTAAGCACAAATCTATATATTTTCTGGTTAATGGGTTTTCTGGTTAATAGTTAAGCACAGATCTGGTTAATGGGGATTAATGTGTAATCTAAGTCTCACAGCATGGGTTTTTTGATTTTCTGATTTTATGGTTTCTTGAAGTAATTTACAGAATAATTGTTGTTGGTTGTTCTGTGTATTTCATTTACAATTTGACTGAATTGTTTTGTGTATTTCACCCAATATTGTTCTGTGTATTCCACCTAATGTAGACACAAATGACATTTTAACAAACATCTTTTGTTATTTTTGTTTTTAAAAGTTTTTAAACATTTTGTTTAAATCAAATCTGTTTGTAGTTTTTATTTTTAAAAAAATAAACAAAATTCTGTCTATAAATTTTTATAAAACATTATAAAAAAAAAAAAAAACAGCGTAAACATTACCAAATACTACTTACTATTTTTTTATTTTTTATTTTTTATTTTATTTTATCTCAAATAGAGTGTTGGAAATTTGAAAAGCTAGCCCTGAAGTTCAAATATCATATTTTCTCCTTGCTTTCTTAGTGTCAAACTTAAGGCTGTGTTTGGAGAAAGAAGAAAAAGAAATAGCAAAGAGAAATGAAATTTATCTATATCTATACTATCTATCTATACTACATATATAAGCAAATGTAGCAGAGAATGAGAATTCTCCAAACTCTTAATACTAAATTCTTATAGATTCTCTCTCCTACGTGTCACCTCTCAAGTCTCTCCACCCACTTTTCATAATTTTTAATTATTTGTCAATTATCTATGTAACGTTCCAAATTTTTAGTCCAAATGATAATGCAACAATCGTGGTTCTCTTAAAAGAAAACCAAATATAAATTCTCATACTTGCATTATATAATAATAATAGTTCCTCATGCGATATTACATTGATTCAACAACAAGTAAATAACCAAATAAACACCCCTAAGGGTTTACAATCTTCCAAGGCCTAAGCCAGGTACACAAAATGATTATTCAAACCACACATACATAGCCCTTGGCTTACAAATAGGATCGTAACAAATGAGAACTTTAGTGCTCTCAACACACACATTTCCACGCCCTCAATTAGGCGGATTCACCACGTCTTTCCTGCACAAAAATCCAGTAGAGTGAGTATAAAGCACAGTAGGAAATCCTTAACAAAGTATATATATTTTATACAAGTCTTAAGAGATGAATGCACATGCCATGCCTTTTTCAAAATAAAACACATCTTCATCTTTTGAAAACTATCATGCTCAATGATGTTATGCAACTTCAACTGTTCAAAATTTATCAATTTAATTAAAGGGGGCGGTAAATACAACTCTGGTAATTCCTAGGTCGGTGTCTGCAAGTAGACTATACGAGTATTACCAATTGTCATTTTTACCGATATTAACCGAAAGGCTTGACACCTATCTGCGCGACTTTCTGGTCTTTCACCAAGGACACTCAGGCCAACTTAAATAATTTCATCTATACCACCTATCAAGACTTACCACCATATTTACCCCAAAACCATTTCATGAAAACCCATTTCCCAACATTCTTTTCTCAATGCAAATTTCCAAAGCTTAACATAGTCCAATGAATTGAAATGCCAATGCATGCTTAATAATGCAATGCAACATTACTTCCATATTCAATTGTTCCACACAATATACCATTGTGATCAAAATTCCCAATCATCTTTTCAACACAATTCCACAAGATGAATATATATATATACTTTTATATCAAATTCATTCAAGAGAATAATGTAATTCCCACATTTCGAGCAATATCAACAATTTAGTCAATTCAAGACTAAATCAACATTTTGACAACAATTTCCAAAATCAACAACATTTCTCATTTTTTTTTCACAAAATTCGTCATTTATATATAAATAAACAATTTTCAAAATATCCATTTATTTTGGTACACAAAATAAATATGACAATATCTTCCAAGGATTTTCAACATCTTTCAAGGAAAATACCCAATTTCTAGGTTTTCTCACCAAAATCATTCATCTCCAAGATATTTAGAAGAATCTCCCCAAAATCATCTTTCTTCAATCAATATGGTTCAAAACCTTCAATTTCTATTTTAAAAGGAAAAGAAATTAAACCCTCTTTCAAAATCACTCATTTTCTTGAAATCAACAATCAATTTCTCAAAGCTAATTAAAGGATGATTTCAAAAATCATTTAGATTTTGCAAAAACATATATATAACTCTAAGAAAATCCCTACCTAAAGTTTTGAAGAAGAAAATGAGATGAAACCCCCAAAATCAATGGTGTCGAAACTCGATTTTCACCGCACACAATGAAGCCCTCGAGATGATAACCAACTTTGGTGAAAAACTTAGGTCTAAATCCCAATGGATTTGGAGAAATCAAAGAGAGAAGATGACTTCTAGAGAGAGAAGCTCCTGATCTAGAATTCTGGAGAGTTTTAGAGGGAGAGAGGACTAAAAAAGTGATATGAAATATCAGATTCACGAACTGATATAACATGGTCCGCTCGATCGTGGAATGCCCCGCTCGAGCGTCAAATACACTAACCCAGTACTTTTGTAGACAGGTCAAACTTCTGAAACCAAACATTCTCTGCTCGAGCGAACAAGCAACTTTGAATGCATTTTGCATTTTTGTTTTGGGGGCGCTGCCCCATAACCCCGCCAGGGCGCTGCCCTAGGACCCGCCAAGGGGCACTGCCCCCTGGACCCCCGCGAGCTGACCTGGCAGCTCGACCCCCGCCAGGGCGCTGCCTTTGGACCCGCCAAGGGGCGCTGCCCTCTAGACCCCCGCGAGCTGACCAGATAACTCGACCCCCGACCGGCCCAGTCGAAGTGGCAAAACATGAAAGAATGATTGAAACCGGGATCACTACAATCTAAATCTCAAAAGCCAAAAGGATTATATATATTTAAATAAAATGATAAATATTTAGATATGAACAAAAATAAAATAAAAAGATAACTATTCAAATTTCAACCACAAAATAATATAAAGAGTCAAATAAAAGATAAAAAAAAAAACTGAATAAAAAATATTACGAGTCAATTAATTTTAAAAATAAAAAACTTAACTATTTATATATGAACAATTAAAAATATTTAAATAAAAAAATATTATGAGTCAAATAATTTTTAAAATAAAAAAGGTAATTATTTATACATGAATAACAAAAAAATAGAGATGAAAAAATATACTAAAAATAAAAATATAACTATTTAGATTTGAACTGCAAAATGAAAATTCAAATAAAAGATAACAAAATATTTAAATAAATAAAAAAAGATAAAGATTGGGATATAAATATCCGAAAAAGATGATAATTTTTTAACGATCCAATTTATCTTTTGTTAGTTTGTTATAGAATTTTCATATATTTCAGCTTAATCTTTTTAAAGTTTATCTTCAAGTTGAACTTAATATTTTATCTTTTAAACTCATCAATTAATTATCCATAAAAATTTTAAATATGATAGAATTCCATATATATCTTTTGTTTAAGCATAATATTTTCAATATAAAAACAAGTTCTTGCAAAACAAACCCTGAAAAGAAGATTGGGGGAAAACAATCAACATTGAACCATTTTTAATCCCTTTTTGGTGCTTAAAAATCTTAAATATTTGCTTTACATTTGAAATGTGTATTTGCATGAGTTTTTGCATTTGTGAGAAAAGTGAGTTTATGTAAATGGATTTTATTATTTTATTTTTAATTTTTTTTTGTTACAATCTGTATTTTTCCTTATTTATTTCTTTTTGTTAATAATGTGTCATCTAATTGAGATTTATTCTTTTTTTTATATATATATTTATAAAAGTACTACTATTATCAATTTGTAGCTCTCTCACTTATTGATTATTTGTGTTTAATTTTTTTTTTTGGTGGAGATGTTAGATTGAAAATGAAGAACACATCAAAATTTATTGGATATGAATTTATACTTTAAATGTATTCATCAGTTGATTTTTTATTGTTGATTATCCTGTTGAAATAACTCATGATTAAATTTATTTTTAGGAACTCATTTCCTTTGAGAACTAAACCACAAATTTCTTCTTCTTTTTTTTTTTTTATAAATTTTTTATTATTTAGATTCAAAGTTTGAGCAAATGGAAAATATCTAATATTTAAAATGTTTTTTTTTTGAATAATTTAAATATTTGCATCCTTTATGTTTGTCGCATTTCCAAACTTTTTATTTTTTGTTTTTTGTTTTTTGTTTTAATCAATCCAAACCTATTTGTGTTTAATGAATCAATATAACCAAAAACACAAGCAGCATGTAAAAAAATTTTAACCACTAACTAAATATAATAGGAATTAAAATTAATTTTATTTTAATTTATTATATTATATGAGATGATTAATGTAGTATCTACTATTGATTAAACAAAATTAGTGTTATTTTTATTTAATAGATTAGTCATTTTGATTAATTATAATATGCCTTTGCTATTCTAACTTTGATTGTCTGAAGTAATTCTTAAATAAATTAGCTATTATATATGTGATGATTTACTGGGGTGGTTTGGGATGATCTAGATAAGTGCACTTTTTGACTTTTTACGAAAAGATGTGCAGAAAAGTAAAGAGGTGATGTGATGGAAAAAAGATAAAAAGTGTGTACTTATTAGTACACCCCGAAAGGGTTGTTTGGGATGTTATAAATAAGTGCACCTTTTGACTTTTTATAAAAATATGTGTAGAAAAGTAGAGAGGAGATGTTGATTGATGTGACCCCAAAAAGATAAAAAGATAAAAAGTATAGACTTATTTCTTTAATGTATGATAGTTTTTTAAAATTTTCAATAATGTGAAATATTAAATATTTGTAATGATGTAAAGTAAGATTTATATACACAAACTAAATAAAAATATTAAGAAATACAATCAAATAGTAAATTTTTTTTTTAGTGATTATTGATTTTTTAAAATTCTGTGCATTGCACAGATAACCACTAGTACTATATATCTATCTATACTATATATTAAGCAAAAGGGGGTTGTTAACCCCCAAGGCCTGTGGGAGCTTCAATATCCCAATCTGAATTTTCTAAATTTTTTATTTTTTATTTTAAAAAAAAGTCAGCATTTATTGATTTGGTCAAAATTCCCTGATCAGCATTTATTAACTTTTTTCAATCCACATGTCTTTCTACATGCCTGCATTTATTGATTTAGTCAAAATTCTCTGATCAGCATTTAAAATATCCTCATACAAATAATTATAGATACAATCCGTGTATAGTTACTGCAGTACCTTTTTCAACTTCTCACATACACTATGATTAGTGATAAGATTGTTATATTATTTTTATAAAAAATCTTAAAAAACATAATTTATATATTAAAAAAAATCTAAAACAAATATAAATATCTATAATTATCCCGTGCATAGCACGGATGATAGGCTAGTATATATATAAGTAAATGTAGTGTGTTTTCAAAACTCTCCAAAACCTCAATACTAATTTTTCAAAGAAAGTTAAGAGATTCTCTCTCTGTGGCCATTCTTGAAATCTCCCTAGCTCATTTCCCTTATTTTTAATTTTTTAATAAAATAAAAAGTTAAATAAAAATTAAAATAATGAAATTTAGATAAGGATATGATTCGTTAATCTATATCTACAGAAAATATTTATATCTAAATCTTTATTTTGATTTACTCCAATTTTTCCTCTCCCTCTATCACATATATTAAAAATTAAAAATTTGATATAATGAAATTTAAATAAGATATGATTTTTAATTATTTTTCAATCTATACTACGCTATATATAAGCAAATGTAATGTGTTCTAAAAAAATTTAAAATGCTTATTCGTAAATTTTCATAATTTTAATATTTCTCTTTTCTACCTAGCAATCCCTTTTGATTGTCTTTTTTTTTCTTCTTCATTTTTTAATTATTAAATTAATTTTCCAATGGAAATTAATTTCATAGCTATAGATAAGATATAAAATTCAAAGTTCAAATTTTATTTAAGTTATTTTATTTTCTCATGTTATCTTATTTTATCTTTAAATTTGAACTTAAATTTTTATTTTCTTCAGAACTCCCTCTCTCTTAGAGTTTGTCTTTTATTTGAACTTGATTGTTATAAATTCCCATATATTTCATCTTAATCTTTTCAAAGTTTATGTTGAACTTTATTTTATCTTTTAAAATTATCAATTAATCATCCATATAAATTTTAAATATGATAGAATTCCAATTATATCTTTTGTCTAAGTTTAATCTTTCAATATAAAAACAAGTGCCTGAAAAAGGAACCACAATCATAAGATTAAAAAGAAAAAAAAATCACAATCAACACTGAGCCCTTTTCGACTCCCCTTCACGGTTTTTAAAAAATCTTGCATTAAACTTCAAGTCACAAGTGAATTTTTTATTTATTTATTTTTTTTCAATTGCATCTACTTTATATTTGAAATGTATACTTACATGAGTTTTTGCGTTTGAGGGAAAGAGAGTTTATATAAATGGATATTATTATTTTATTTTTCTTTAAATTCTATTTATGTTTTTGTTTCTTTTTCTTTTTCTTTTTTCTTACAATCTGTATTTTTTTTTTATTTCTTTCTTTTTTGGCTAATAATGTGTCATTTAATTGAGATGTCATTTTTTTTTGAAGTGTTACTATTATTAATTTGTGACTATTTTGTTAGGAATTGACCATTTCTAACCAGGATCTGTGAAACACGAAATAACAAACAAGAAAGAAATTAACGAATCAAACAAATCACACACACAAGAACACAAGGATTTATGTGGTTCACCCCAGAATAGGGTTACGTCCACGGCTACTACGGTTTTCACTATGACTAGCAAAATACAACTCTCTCTTAACCTAAAAGAGGCTCCCCTTCATCTATTTATAAGTGTAGAATTAGGGTTACACGAAAACAACATGGGAATTACGAAAGTACCCAAACCCCCCATTGGATCCAGTGTTTGAGTGAACAGTAGGGTTAAGTGAACAATACTTATCAGGGTTCACCGACCCAACAATCTCCCACTTGGAACTTGATAACACAATCTCTCCATTATCTTTATCACATAGAGGAATGCAGCAACAATTCGATCTTCCTTCATCAATCTTGAAGACCAACTGAAGTTGCACACAGCTTCAGTTTGTCAATGGTGACTGTCTTGGTTAACATATCTGTTGGATTCTTACTCCCTTGGATCTTCTCAAGAGACAAGACTCCATCATCTACAAGTGAACGAATGAAATGGTATAGCAGCTGAATGTGTTTCGTCCTACAATGAAAAGTTGGATTCTTTGCAAGATGAATAGCACTGTAACTGTCACTGCGCAAAATACTCATCTCTTGCGTCTTACCAACTCTGCTAGGAAATTTTGTAACCAAGTCATCTCCTTCCCAGCTTCAGTAATAGCAACATGCTCAGCCTCTGTTATAGAAAGGGCCATAATCTTCTATATTTGTGAAATCCAACTCACTATTGTACCACCCAATATGTAAACATAACCAGTAGTACTCTTTTTGTTATCCATATCACCAGCCAAGTTTGCATCAACATAATCATGTAACTCGATGTTGGTTCATCTGAAACAAAGTGCCATGTCTGTAGTACCACTCAAGTATCTAAGGATCCACTTCACTGCCTCCCAATGTTGTTTGCTTGGATTACTTATGTACCTACTAACCACTTCCACTACATATGCAATGTCTGGTCTAATACAAACCATAGCATACATTATGCTACTGATAGCTGAAGCATATGGAATACGTTCCATGTAAGCCTGCTCTTCTTCGATTTTCAGAGACTCTCTTTGGTAAGTCTAAAGTGGCTAGCCAATAGAGTGCTCACTGGTTTTGCACCATCCATGCCAAACCACTTGAGAACTTTCTTGACATATTCAGCCAGTGACAACTTCAAAGTACCATTTGCCTTGTCCCTGTGAATCCTCATACCAAGGATTTTGTTTGCAACTCCAAGATCCTTCATCTCAAATTGGTTGGACAAAAGTTTCTTCAATTTTTTTATCTTTTCAATGCTAGATCCTACGATAAGCATATCATCAACATATAAGAGCAAAATAATATAACTTTTGTCAAATATCTTGAAATAATAGCTATGATCTGCTTGACATCTTATAAAACCGTTGCCACACATAAACCCATCAAACTTTTTGTACCACTACCTTGAGGCCTGTTTTAAGCCATACAAGCTTTTTCGAAGTTTGCATACAAACTCCTCTTTGCCACGTGTCAAGAAACCTTGTGGTTGCTTCATGTAAATTTCCTCCTCCAAATCACCATGGAGAAAAGCCGCCTTCACATCTATCTGCTTAAGATACAAATCTTCAGCAGCTAGAATTCCCAGCACCAATCTGATAGTGGTCAACTTCACAACTGCAGAAAAAATTTCAGTGTAGTCAACTCCTTCTTTTTGCTGAAATCCCTTTACAACCAATCTGGCCTTGTAGCGCTTACTCCCATCGTGTTCCTGTTTGACTCTATAAACCCACTTGTTGTGCAAAACTTTCTTACCCACTGGTAATTCAGTCAACTCCCATGTCTGGTTTGCTATGAGTGAATCCATTTCATCTTGCATAGTTGACTCCCACTTATTTGAATCATCAACCTACAAAGCCTTATCATAACTTTGAGGTTCACTCCCACCAGACAATAACAAATAATGTAAAGGTGGAGACCAACACTGTGTAGGTTTAGACTCTCTTTCTAACCGTCTCAACTTAAGAGTAGGAGTATGTGGCTCAGTTTATGGAATAAGTTTTTTAGGATTATTCTGAATCCTACTATTCAAATCATTCTCACTAATCTCCTCTAACTCAACATGCTCATGATAAGTAACAGATTCAGATTCAGATTCATATGCAAACTTATCCTTATCTTTATACATTACTTTCTCATTAAATATGACATCTCTACTTCTGATTATTTTCTGATTTTTATCATCCCAAAATCGATAATCAAATTGATCAATGCCATACCCAATAAAAGTACATTTAACAGATGTCAGATCAAGTTTACTTCTATCAGCAGAATCTATATGCACATATGAAACATAGCCAAATACCTTCAAAAAAGAAAGATTCACCTCTTTACCGCTCCAAGCTTCTTCTGGTAACTCTTCATCCAATGGAATAGATAGACCATGGTTAATCAGATATGCTGCACTGTTAACTGCATCTGCCCAAAACATCTTTGGCAATCCAGCATGTATCCTCATACTTCTAGCACATTCATTCAGAATTCTATTTATGCGTTCTGCAACGCCATCCTGTTGAGGTATCTTTCAAACAGTCTTCTCTATTCTAATTCCACTGTGTGTACAATATTTCTTGAACTCATTGTCCTCATATTCTCCTCCATTATCTGATCTCAAGCACTTAATTTTCAGACATGTTTCAGTCTCCACCAAGGCTTACCACTTCTTAAAAGTAGTATAAACTTCAGATTTATGTTTCAGAAAATAAAGCCATACTTTTCTCGTTGAGTCATCGATAAAGGTAATATAGTATGATGATCCTCCAAAAGATAAAACTAGTGTAGGCCCCCACACATCTGTATGAACCAACTCCAATTTTTTTGACTTCAGTTTCCTGCCGTCCTTTGAAAAACAGACCCTCTTTTGTTTGCCGAAGATGCAATCCTCACAAAAGTCAATGTCTACTGATTTCAAATATGACAGTTTCCCCTTAGATGCAAGTACCTTCATCCATTTTTGACTCATATGCCCAAGCCTTTGGTGCCACAGATTTGAGTCTTCCTTCTCACCAGCAACTGCTACTGCATCCCTATTATTTGTAGTCATGTAAAGAGTGCCTTCTTTTTTACCACAAGCAACAACCACGACTCCTTTGGTGATTGTCCACAAACCATCCATGAAGGTTACAAAATGACCTTCATCATCAAGTTGTCCAACAAAAATCAAGTTTCTTTTCCAACCAGGCACATGTCTGACATTTTGTATCTTCCAAACAGATCCGCTTGGCAACCTGATTGTTACTTCCCCTTTACCCACAATCTTCAAAGGTTCATCATCAGCTAGATAAACCTTAACAAAATCATCACCAATGTAATTGTCCATGATTTCCCTCTGTGAAGTAGAATGGAATGAAGCCCCATAATCTAAAATCCAAGATTCAAGAGGGTTGTCAATACTCAAGATCAAAGCATCATAAATCTCCTCCATTGCAACATTAGTAGACATCTAATTTTGATCACCTTTGTTCTTATTCAATGTCTGGCAATCTCCCTTTAGATGTCCCTTTTTTCCACAATTCTAGCAACTCCGTCCCTCTTCAGTTCTTGACTTGCTTTTGTGTTTGGATTTTGTTCTATTGCGGTTCGGGTTTTTTTTCCTGTTGATCTTCCTCTGGCTTCTATATTTAGGACAGCACCTGATGTTTCCCCTAATTCCCTCCTACAAATTTCTTCACTCAGAATTAAATCTCGAATATCATTGTAATTCAGCTTTTCTTTTCTTGAAGAATTACTTACTGCCGTTACAGTACCATTCCAACTTTCTGGCAAACTAGATAGAAGAATCAAAGCCCTAACCTCATCATCAAATTTGATAGATACAGAACTCAATTGTGTTACCACAATATTGAATTCGTTCAGATGCTCAGCCACCGAAGCACCTTCTGTCATCCTCAGATTAAACAATCTACACATCAAATAAACTTTGCTTGAGGCAAAGGGTTTTTCGTACATGTTTGAGAGTGTCGTCATGAGACCCACTGTAGTCTTCTCCTTCGCTATGTTAAACATAACATTACGAAACAACGTTATCCAAATAACACTTAGCGCTTGGCGATCAAGAAGAGTCCACTCATCATTCTTCATCTTTTTTGGTTTCGTCCCTGAAAGGGGCTCATATAGTTTTTCCTGATACAGATAGTCTTCAATCTGCATCTTCCAAAAGTCGAAATCTGTGCCATTGAATTTATTGATTCTAACCTTTTGTCTGTAGCCATCGCTTCCACTCGAACCAATGCTCTGATACTAGTTGTTAGGAATTGACCCTTCCTAACCAAGATCGGTGAGACACAAAATAACAAACAAGAAAGAAATTAACGAATCAAATAAATCACACACACAAGAACACAGAGATTTACGTGGTTTACCCCAGAATAGGGTTATATCCACGACTGCTGCGATTTTCACTATGACCAAAAAAATACAACTCTCTTTTAACCTAAAAGAGGCGCCCCCTCATCTATTTATAAGTATAGAATGAGGGTTACATGGAAGCAACATGAGAATTACGAAAGTACCCAAACCCCTCATTGGGCTCAGTGTTTGAGTGATCAGTAGGGTTGAGTGAACAGTACTTATCAGGGTCCACCGACCTAACATCTTTCACTTATTGACTATTTGTATTTAATTTTTTTGGGTGTAGATGTTAGATTGGAAGTGAAGAAAGCATCAAAATTTATTTGGATATGGATTTATGTTTTAAATTTAATCATCAATTATTTTTTGTAATTGATTGTCACGTTGAAATAACTTATGAAATAACTTATGATTAAATTAATTTTTAAGAACTCATTTCTTTTGAGACATAAACCACAAATTAATTTCTTTTTCTTTTTTTTTTTTAATGCAGATTCAAAGCTTAAGCAAATGCAATCGATCTCATATTTAAAATGTTAGTTTTTTTTTTTGAATAATTTAAATATTTCTATTCTTTATGTTTGTCAGTTCAATTTTAATGCAGTTCCAAACCTATTTATGTTTAGTGAATCAATATAAAAGGGAGGGAAAAAAAAAAACACAAATAGCATGTAAAATCTTTTAACCACTTAATGGAAGTTAAAATTAATTAATTTTATTTTGATTCATTATACTGTGTAAGATGAGTAATATAATTTCTCTTATTGATTGAAAAAAAAAATGAAAAAAATAGCATTCTTTTGTTTAATGTTAGTTATTTTGATTAATTATAATTTTAGTATGCTTTTGTTACTCCACTTTTGGTTGTCTTAGCTAACTCTTATAATCTATTTGTTATGTGATGCTTTACATAATTTATGATAGTTTTCTAAACTTTTCCATGTTGTGAAGTATTAAAAATTTGGAATGAAGTATAGTAAGGTTTATATACACAAATTAAATACAAATATTTTATTCATATTAGAGAACACAATTGAATAGCATTTTTATTTTATTTTAATGGTATTCACTTTGTAAAATCCCCTGCATCGCACAAGTGACTACTAGTAGAAAATAGATACAATAGTAAAAATGAAAGAGATCGAGCAAAACAAAGGCATGTAAATGAAGAGAGGGTAATAGTAGGAACTCTAAATGTTTTACTAACATTTTTATCAAATATCTCATGTGGGTAGGATCTACATAAGATTCACATGGTGTGGATCTCACATCTATGTGAGACATTTGATAAAAATATTGATAAAATATTTAGGATCCCTAACATTTTCATAGATATTCTAGTTTAAGTTTTTCTACACTACAAAATTTTTGAATGCCGTCTCAAAAAACTTTCAGTGACGACAAAGGGGAGGGTCACAATAGAGGGTGTTGCAAAAAAGTTTTAGCAACGGCACCTTTTTTTTTACGACGGCAAATGTTGGCTTTCACGACGGCGTTTTACTATCACCTATAATATTTAAAAAATGAGACCTTTTGCGACGACAATGCTTCTACGGTCGCCAAAAATTTTATTTGAGACGGCAAAAGAAGTTGTCACGAAATGTTTTTTTTTTTTTTTTTTTTTTTGAGACGGCATTACCTCTGTCGCCAAAAACTTTACATTTTAGGTCTAATGTTTTTGTGACGGTATGGTACCGTCGCAAAAAATTAAAAAAAAATCTGCAATAAAATTATTTAAAATATTAAAATTATCTATATTAAATGAAAAAAAATTGAAAAAAAAACCAATAATTGCATAATAATATAAAAATTCCTATATAGAAATAACAATTTCTCCATAATAAAAATATTCTTGCATTCATAATTAAACATCAGCAAATTACCCTACTACATAATGTTGCATAATACATATATAATGTTTAAGTACATAATGTTGTTCACAATTCAAAATAACATAAACCAAAAACAAAAATTTTCCTCATCATTCTCTGTGGGTAACAAAAACAAAAGTTAGTCGCATTCTTCACGAGCATGCATTCCACAAAAAGCAAACTCCTTCTCGGGCAATATCTGAAAACAAAAAATAAAAATAATTAATGACAATATAATTATGTGTATATATGTTAATTACCAAAAACATAAAAATTTAACAACTATACAATTACAAAGATAATTAAGTAAACAAATTTGCCAAGACCAAAATCCGGCTCTAACTCCCAAACCAAGAATCCGATTCGAGTCCCGTCTTCTCCCACAAGTCTCTAGTGCCTAGGCAGTCATGTGTGCCAAGTTTCGTGCTAATCCAATGCCGTTTGGTATTTTAGGATGTCAACACCTCGAATTCTAAGTTTCTTAAGGAATTAGTTTGCCGAGACCGAAATCCGGCTCTAACTCCAAACCGAAAACCCAATTGGAGTCCCGTCAAGTCTCTCGTGCCTAGGCGGTCGTGTGTGCCAATCCGATGTCGTTTGGTGATTTTGGGGCGTCAACACCTCGAATTCTAAATTTCTTAAGGAACTAGTTTGCCGAGATCGAAATCCAGTTCTATCTCCCAAACCGAGAACCCGATTCGAGTCCCGTCTTCTCCCACAAGTCTCTCGTGCCTAGGTGGTTGTGTGTGCCAAGTTTCGTGCTAAGCCGACGTTGTTGGGTGATTTTGAGGATTCAACACCTCGAATTTTAAGTTTCATAAGGAACTGATTTGCCGAGACCAAAATCCGGCTCTAACTCCCAAACTGGAACCCTATTCTAGTCCCATCTTCTCCCACAAGTCTCTCGTGCCTAGGCAGTCGTGTGTCCCAAGTTTCGTGCTAATCCGACGCCGTTTGGTGATTTTGGTGCGTCAACACCTCGAATTTTAAGTTTCTTAAGGAATTAGTTTGCCGAGACCGAAATTCCTCTCTAACTCCTAAACAGGGAACCCGATTCGAGTCCCGTCTTCTCCCACAAGTCTTTCGTGCCTAGACGGTCGTGTGTGCCAAGTTTGAACTAGTTTGCCTAGACTAACATCATTTTGGTAAAGATCCATCATGTGAACATGAAACTAGTTTTATCAAGTCACCAAATAAATGCTACATATCAATTTAAGCCGTAAAACAAATGCTATATATCAAATCATCCTATGTGCATTAGAATGCAAAGATACATTTTATACCTGATTCACTGGTGGTGGTGTATATGGAGTCTCATCTCCCATAGAAAAATAATGATATTAAAAATTAAAACTGTTATGGGAACACATCTCCATTTGGAGATTTCACAACACTAGCTGCAAACAGTACCTACAGAGGCATTTTGCGCTTCAAGTGACACGTAAAATCATTGATGAGAAATTCCTCTGATGGAAGCGCAAAGAATTTCTGATATGCTGAATTTGTTTAAGGAGACCGAAGTTTTATCTACAAAAGTTTTCATTTAAAAGAAGTAAGACACTGATAATAAAATCCATTCGCAACATGAATTTCCAGGACAGAATGGTTTCCAATTTACCTTCTTTCCCACCTCCTTCTCCATCTTAGTTAAATATTCTTCAACAACATTGCTACCTCTTGTATTATCTAAGAAAATTTGACATGCCTAAGCTAACTTTCCTTTAAGAGAAACCCAGACATCTGCTAAATCTGATATATTAGTTCTCAGAAAATTGATTTCACTATGCCCTAGAGATGTAGCTTCATCAAAAGGTCCATCAAAATAAAAAACTTCCACATCCAGCATGAATGGAGGTTCATCCATTGCATCAAATTCCAATATTTCTGTAGTAAGCAGCCATCCATTGCCTTGTGCTTTAACTCCATGGTCACTTCCTAAAGTTGACAATGTGGGTGTTTGGGAAGTGGGTTTTTTTGTAGGTTTTTTTAGTTGTAGGATATTATTGGAGAAATTTTTTTTTGTGTTTGGCAAGATAGTTGGGTTTTTTTGTGGTTAGATGTGATATTTGTGAGAGAAAAAGTGAAATGATTATGGAGTTTGATGTGATATTTTGTTTGGATTGGTTTTTTTTTGGTTTTGTAAAACATTTGTCTTGTAATAAAAAAAATAAAAAAAACAACCTAAAAACTAAGTTGCCAAACACCGCTAATGTAAAACAAGTTAAATTGCATTTTATATGTAGAAAACATATAAAAAAAAACATATCCATATTGAGAAGACAGATGGAATAGTTCTGATAAGGGAAAGATAATTACTACTATATAGAGATGACTCAGAAACAAAATAGGTAAAAAAATAACATGACATGCAGCTCTATCAGACAATAATAAATACATTGAATAGACATCTCCAACTTCTAGCTAGAGAGTAGACATCATACTTCATAGGCTATGGGTTAGTGCCAGCAAAGCCAATAATAGAATGTGATCATTACTTTTTTGTGACCTAGCTTGCATGAAGCGTGAAATCAACTCTAGCAAATTTCTTCTAAACTCCAAATTCCATTCTATAAAGTTTTGTACAAAACTTGTTAAATTTTCTTTTTTTTTATAAAAGACTAATACGAACGACTATTAGAGAACTACAAACTGTAAAATTGAAATTAAAATAACCAACATCAAATTTATCGATTAGATAAAGTAATTAAAACTTCCCCTACCCCACAAATAAATTAAAAAACAGAGGCAAAAAGAATTGAATGATTTTTTTTTTTTAAAAAAAACAAAAAAAAAAAACCTTGCACTGAATTGAAATTTTCCCAACATACAAATCAAACCCAACTAAAACCTACAGAAGGACATTTCGCATAGAAAGCTCATATAAAGGAAAGAAATAGACAACCACAAATGAAATCCTAGAAGTAAATTTCAAAGAAACTCTAGATCTTCTCACATTTAAATCTATCTCTTTCTTTATCTGTTCATGGGCCAAGATTGTTGATATACATTGTTGGACCCATTTCACAATAAATTAAACTGTCAAACAATTGGGACTCTAGCACAATCTGACATAATTTTAAACAATATAAATTTAGATGTTTGAAAATTTAGCACCTGTATCCTATAAAGACAAAGTTATGGAGGATTTTCAACTCACCCTGTAAGGTACACATAAACCATTCATTTGAAGTAAATTGTTGCTTTTCAACTTTAGTAACAGTGAGCATTTAAGAATAAAATACATTTCTGTTAGTTGCATAAAATGCCTACCATTTGAAGATGAACTTTCTAGATGGGAATTCTGCAGGGTACAAGTAAGAATAAGCATTTATGTCATCAACCATTGAAGTCATTTTCACTTCTTCAGTGGTACTAAACCCTGTAACAGTGATTAATGCAATGTCGATGAGGAAAACTATCCAAAAACACAAATTGAGCAATCATTTTTCCAAACTGACCTCAACCCATCTCGAAATAAATAAATAAATAAATAATGCAAGCTTGTCAGTGTCATAAAAATATATTATTGATATCAATGAATATCACATAAGGTTTACACACAATCTAACACATAGGAGAAGAAATGGAAGGATGTGAGAGATATCCCTCTTGTTTAAGTAGGTAATAACTAACCCTTTTATAGTAACATTTTTTAAATAGATAAGCTAAGGAGGCTTGAACTTGAGTATTTTTATTTGAGGGAACGCGACCTAAGTCATTGGGGTATCCTATGGGAGGGTGACCTTTCCTTTTTGTTTGGTTAGACAATAATTATAAAGGAAAGGGATGGGCATGAATTGAATGAATAACGGAAATAAGTTTTAACAACTCACAAACTAAGGGATATACTTGTTTGGTATACCTCCTTATTAGAGTGTGGGATCCAATTGGTTTTGGAAAAAGAGTTTAATTTGGTTTAGTATTAATTATAATATATTTTTATATATTATATTTAATTTGTGAAGACCCAATCCAATTTGGAAACAACTAAGGTTTGATAATAAACCCTAGATTCACAATATTTGAGGGTTTTTTTTTGCTCATTCCCGAGGTGAAGAGAACGGCGGCTATACATACTCCACTTTGGTGAAATCAATTTTTGGGGTGTGTGAACAGTGGAATTAATTTGGGTGGTTCTTTGCTTCGTTTTCGGTGTTGATTTGGTTCGTTATTTTGGATCTTCTACAACTCTGGTTCTAAAGATTTTTGTTCATCTATTTGGTGAGGTCTTTCCTCTTGTTTATTTGTGATTATTTGGAATTCACCTAAGGGTGGTTTTGTGAGACCATTAGTGTCTCGTTTGTAATCGTTTGGAACTTATTTAGTTGATAGTGGAATCGGATTTCGATCCCGTGGACATACCTTACATTGAGGGAACCACGTAAAAATTCTTGTGTTGTTTCTAATTTAATTTTTTCGCATTAATTTTTATTCCCATTGATTGATTTACTTGTGGGGAATCACATATTTTTCCTAACAACTGGTATCAGAGCTTACGGGTTATTTGGGTTTTATTTATTTGTGTAAATCAATGGAGGGGAATGTGGGTCGTATGTCTAGCTTCAATGGAAGCAATTGGGTAACTTGGAAAACTAAAATGGAGGACCTATTATTTTGTAAAGATTTGTATGGACCCATTGAGGGTGATAGTGGCAAACCCGAAGGTATGAAAGATGATGAATGGAAGAAGCTTAATCGAAAAGCCTTTGGTGTTATCCGTCAATGGATTGATGACAGTGTGTTTCATCATGTTGCTACTGAAACTTCGGCACATCGATTTATGGAAAAAAAATTAGAGGGCCTTTATGATAGAAAATCATTCACAAATAAAGTTTTTCTGTTTCGTAATGTGGTTAATTTAAAATATAAAGAATGCAGCCCTATACCGGAACATCTGAATGAAATAAAGAGTATTGTTAACCAACTTGCTTCTATGAAAATTATTTTTGATGATGAGTTGCAGGCTTTGATGCTACTTAGTTTCTTTGCCGAAAGTTGGAAGACTTTGGTTGTGACAGTTAGTAATTCGGCATCCGATGGAGTTGTCACAATGGGCCAAGTCACTAGTAGCTTGTTGAATGAAGAAACTAGAAGAAAATTAGCGGGTTCCTCTCATTCGGTAGCATTCGTTGTGAGAGGCCGAAGCAAAGCAAGGGGGAGGAGTGAAACTCCTCATGGTCGTGATCAAAGCCGTGACAAATCAAAAGATGGTTCTTTTTCAAAGAAAGACATTGAGTGCTATTATTGCCATGAGAAAGGGCACATGAAGCGGGCATTCCGAAAGCTCAAGAATAAGGAGAAAAGACGTGACAAAAGTGTGGATAAGAAGCAAGAAGACACAACGGCAGTTACTATCGATGATCTCATGGTTGTTTGTGAAGATGATTGTATCAATTTTGTGGGCCAAGAGAGTAATTGGGTGATTGATTCCGGTGCTTCTTTTCATGTGACTTCTCGAGTTGATTTCTTCACTACCTACACCGAAGGAGATTATGGTTTTGTTCGAATGGGTAATGAAGGTTTGTCCAAGATTATTGGCATGGGTGATGTTTGCTTGGAAACAAATTTGGGCTGCAAGTTGTTGCTTAAAGATGTAAGGCATGTTCCCGACATTCGCCTCAATTTGATCTCTACTGGGAAGCTAGATGATGAAGGCTTCAACAACAAATTTGGTGATGGAATATGGAAGCTCACAAAGGGTTCTTTGGTGGTGGCTAAGTGCAAGAAGACTCATACACTTTATTCGATGCAAGGAAAAATTTGTAAAGGTGTTGTCAATGCACTTGAAGATGATACTTCTACCGAATTGTGGCACAAAACGGCTTGGCCATATGAGTGAAAAGGAGCTACAAGTTTTGTTCAAGAAAGAGCTTCTACCCGGTTTGAAAGAGTACACATCTTAAAACTTGTGTTCATTGTTTGGCAGGTAAACAACATAGAGTTTCTTTTCATAAAAATGTTGCTTCTAGAAAAGAAAATGTTTTGGAGTTGATTCATTCGGATGTTTGTGGTCTTTTAAAAGTTAGAACACATGGCGGTGCACTTTATTTTGTTACTTTCATTGATGATTATTCAAGGAAAGTTTGGGCTTTTCTACTAAAAACTAAAGATTAAGTTCTAGAAGTATTTAAGCATTTTCAGGCCATGGTTGAAAAGAGAAACAGGGTAGAAATTGAAGTGCATCCGATCAGACAATGGTGGTGAATACATTGGGCCATTTGATGAGTATTGTCGTAGCCAAGGTATTCGGCACCAAAAGGCAGTTAAGAAGACTCCTCAACAAAATGGCGTTGCCGAGAGGATGAACCGCACCATTGTGGAAAGAACAAGGTGTTTGCTTTCACAAGCTAAATTGCCAAGATCCTTTTGGGGTGAGGCAATGAGTACAGCAGTTGACGTGATCAATTTGTCTCCTTGCTATCCTTTGAATGGTGATATTCCTGAAAGAGTTTGGACTGGTAAAGATTTATCTTATGAGCACTTGAGAGTATTTGGTTACCGAGCTTTTGTTCACATTCCAAAGGATGAGAGATCCAAGCTTGATAGTAAGTCAAGACAATGTATTTTTCTTGGCTATGGGCGTGATGAATTTGGATAATAGATTGTGGGATTCGGTCGACAAGAAAGTCATTTGAAGCTGTGATGTTGTGTTTCTTGAAGACCAAACAATTGAAGACTTTGGCAAAGGTGATCAACCGAAGCCAAAAACTTGTGATCTCATTGACATGGATCTATCTCCTTCATCTTCGGTGGATGATGAAAATGGGGGAGATGTGCAGCCACCTATTGAAGATGTAGAGGATGATGCTAATCCTAATGAAGTTGAGTTAGAAATTGAGGAAGAGCATCTCAAGAACTGCCACCCACAACTTGAGTTGAGGAAATCTACAAGGGACCGACAACCTTCAAGAAAGTATCCTCCCAATGAATTTGTGTTGATTTCCGATCAAGGGGAGCCTAAGACCTACCAAGAAGCAATTGAGCATGCAAAGAAAGGTGATTGGAAAAAGGCCATGGACGAGGAGATGAATTCCTTGCTTAAAAAACCAGACTTATGATTTAGTGAAGCTTGCCTAAAGGGAGGAAAATTCTGAAAAATAAGTGGGTTTTCAAATTGAAGAATGATGGCAAGAATCTGAGGTGCAAGGCACGTCTTGTTGTGAAAGGCTTTGGACAAAAGAAAGGCATTGACTTTGATGAGATTTTCTCACCCGGTTGTGAAGATGTCTTCTATTCGGATTGTACTTGGCATGGTTGCAAGTATGAACCTTGAAGTTGAGCAACTTGATGTGAAGACCAGCATTTCTTTCGCGGTGATCTTGAAGAAGAAATTTACATGGAGCAACCAGAAGGTTTTGTGGAAAAAGGGAAAGAGAAATTTGTTTGCAAATTGAAGAAAAGTTTGTATGGTCTCAAGCAAGCCCCGCGGCAATGGTACAAAAAATTTGACTCTTTCATGATGAATAATGGTTTTTCTAAAACCACTTTCGGACCATTGTGTGTTTGTGAAAAATTTTCCGGATGGCAAATTTATTATTCTTTTGCTTTATATTGATGATATGTTAATTGTGGGTCAAGATTCTACCATGATTAACAAGTTGAAGTTAGAGTTGAGTAAATCTTTTGCTATGAAAGATTTGGGACCCGGCAAAGTAAATTCTTGGTATGAAAATTGTTCGTAATTGCAAAGAGGGGCTGATTTGGTTATCTCAAGAAAGCTACATTGAGAAAGTTCTTGAGAGGTTCAACATGAATAAAGCAAAGCCAGTTGGTTGTCCACTTGCGGGTCACTTAAAGCTTAGTTCGAATCAATGTCCTACAAGTGAGAAAGACAAGGAAGAGATGCTGAAAGTTCCTTATGCTTCAGCAGTTGGTTCTTTGATGTACGCCATGGTTTGTACAAGGCCGGATATTGCTCACGCAGACGCAGTTGGTGTGGTGAGTCGTTTTCTCTCTAATCCGGGTAAAGAACATTGGGCAGCGGTAAAATGGATTCTAAGGTATCTTCGAGGGACTTCGAAGGTGTGTTTGTGTTTTGGGGATGGTAAGCCGATGCTTGATGGGTTCATGGATTCTGACATGGCCGGTGATGTTGATTCTAGGAAATCTACTTCGGGGTATTTGATGACTTTTGCAGGGGGAGCTGTGGCATGGTAATCTAAATTACAAAAATGTTTTGCTCTCTCAACTACCGAAGCTGAATTTATTACCATTACAGAAGCTTGCAAAGAAGAGTTATGGTTGAAGAAATTTTTGCAAGAATTGGGTTTGAAGCAAGAAAAGTATGTGCTTTATAGCGATAGTCAAAGTGCTATTCACTTGAGTAAAAATTCTACTTTTCATTCGAGATCGAAACACATTGATGTGAGATACCATTGGATTTGTGATGTGTTAGATTCGAAATTATTGCAACTCGAAAAGGTTCACACGGATGATAATATTTCGGATATGTTGACTAAGACTTTGTCGAGGGATAAACATTTGAAGTATCAAACTTTGACGGATATGGTTGATATCTCCACCTAAGTCGGTAGGGGGAGAATTGTTGGGTATACCTCCTTATTGGAGTGTGGGACCCAATTGCTTTTGGAAAAAGAGTTTAATTTTGTTTAGTATTAATTATAATATATTTTTATATATTATATTTAATTTGTGGAGACCCAATCCAATTTGGGAACAACTAAGGTTTGATAATAAACCCTAGATTCACAATATTTGAGGGTTTTTTTTGCTCATCCTGAGGTGAAGAGAACGGCGGCTATACATACTCCACTTTGGTGAAATTAATTTTTTAGGTGTGTGAACAGTAGAATTAATTTGGGTGGTTCTTTGCTTCGTTTTCGATGTTGATTTCGTTCGTTATTTTGGATCTTCTACAACTCTGGTTCTGAAGATTTTGTTCATCTATTTGGTGAGATCTTTCCTCTTGTTTATTTGTGATTATTTGGAATTCACCTAAGGGTGGTTTTGTGAGACCATTAGTATCTCGTTTGTAATCGTTTGAAACTTATTTGGTTGATAGTGGAATCGGATTTCGATCCCGTGGACGTACCTCACATTGAGGGAACCACGTAAAAATTCTTGTGTTGCTTCTGATTTAATTTTTCCGCATTAGTTTTTATTCCCATTGATTGATTTACTTGTGGGGAATCACATATTTTCCCTAACAATACTTTGTAGTAAAAAAAATATCTTATTCAAAACCTCCATTTCCCTCCTCTCTATGCAATTCTCTTCCCTCCTTAAAAACAATCCAAACATAGTGAATAATAAATATCGACCATTTTCCCTACCTATCCTTCGTTTCTAAAAAACCTTCAATCCAAAGATAGTGTAAGAGAAACTACTAATATCTCCAATTCTTCTTATAAAACTGCAAATTTGTTATTATCACCAAATTATAAATCAATAAAGTATTCAATACTCTATCATTATCATCAAGATATATTACTAACGGTGTGAATTTAGCAATCGTTACAAGAATTCAGAAAAACCCATCTGAAATTTGTCCGGCGCTAAGAAATATAATATACCCAAAATTCAAATTCAAATGCTTACAATAACCAAAGAATAAACAGCCAATGAATTGTGAAATTCCTAACTGTGGAAAGATCAAAGCAAGTGAATGTATAAGGAAATAGAAGTTCTGCTATGGAAATTTTAGAAATCATTTTCTGAATGTATAAATAGGCAAAAGAATATTAGGTGTGGCATGTATGCTTTTACTAAATCAGTGTTTCTCTCTGTTTAGCTAATTTTGGTTGTCAATGTTATGTATAAGTACACAACACACTCGACTTTTGCCCACCATAGATAAGATCCATCCATTGAAATTTTAAAGTTCCTGCAAGTAATGAAAGCCTTCATGCTCATCACGATGATAATTCTATCATGGATCTCTCTGAAATGATCTTGATGTGATAATTCAACGGAGATTTACAAATTTCCACAACTTGAATTGGATTGAAGTTGCACTCCATTTACTATAACTAATGAGCAGCCCAAGATCCAATAACTAATTGCATGCACACAACAAAGGGTCGCACTTATCTAAAATGAGAATATTACAAAATTGGCCAAAGAATTTGAAAAAGAAAAACAAGAGAACAAGGGCTCTTTTTGGTTTGGATTTTCAAAAACTGTTTTTAGACGGGTTTTCACTTGAACCTAACAAAGAACTACAAAGGGAAAAGTGGGGTTAAAATGAAGGGGAATGTGTGGCTTGTAGCATATACATAAGTTGACAACAGTCCATCCAGAATAGACGAGGAAAGTAAAGGTTGTGATTTTTATAATATCACCCTTGTGCAGGTTTGAACAACTGAAATTAGTGACGCTTAGCATGATCAAGAGAAACCAATTGTTTGAAGCACATCACATTTCACACAACATTATTCAAAATGAATATCCCTTAGACAAAACCACCAATGGCATGAAAAATATAGCAATACTAGAAAGAAAAAAGAAAAAGGAAAAGAGAATATATCAAGGACAAAATTCTTCCAGTAAAGAATAATATTAATTTAACTATATCAAAATAAAATTTTATCGAAGTCTAAGGGAAATAGGATTCCAGAAAATGAATCTTAAAACAAAACGCCACCCATAGTAAACAAACAAAACTAGCTAGTTCAATGGCTGACATCGTGACACAGAATCATCCTCAAATTCAGCCGAGAGCCTATAAAAACTGAGTGGTAATTTGCAGTTTTGTCAACCCAATATAACCATATCTCACAAGACATCACCTTTCAATCAAATAATCTATCAAATTTCCCAAAAACGCAGTCCAATATATGTTCCACATTCAGCACCATAGCAAACACTAATTACAGCTATGATAATTACTTTTTTCCATGCTCAATGATCAAACAAAAATAAAATGCATATAAACAACACCAATTAATAGCTAACAAAAGGAACACCTATTGAATAAATAGAGCTGTATATCACAACAAATGCAGCTTGTAGCACTTGTGGGCTTTTGGTAAATGTATTTGGACCTTTCATTCTATTTTGGGAACCGTTGGTGTGTTCGTTGGAAGTCCCACATCGGTTATAAGATACATTTTTAGGTGGACAAATTTCTATATATTTGTTGGAAGTCCCACATCGGTTGGGAGACACATTTTGAGGTGGACAAACTCCTATATATAGGTGCAAGTGCATAGGGTTAGCTTACCAACTTCTATGGTTCTTTCTTGGTTTAATTAGCCATTACGAACCGAGCTTGAGTTATAAATTTTAGTTGAGCCGAGCTGGATTTTTGGCCATAATTCCATTGGGATTTCGGCCATAGTTCCTTCGCCAAAGTTGTGTTAATTCTCGAAGGCTTTGTGGTGTGTGGTGGAGATCGAGTCCCGACTCTTTTCATCTTCTCCGTTTGAGCGCCGGATTCGAGGTAGGAATAACCTACTCCTTTTTATGAGCTTTGTCTTTAAATTTTAGCATTTTGATATGTTGGGGTTGTTGGGTAATCTTGAGAAAGTTTAGGGACTTTTGTGCAATCTTACAAAAGTTGGGGTTTTATTTATAATAAGCCTATATGCATGTTTAGCATAGAGAAATGTTAGAAATGGGAATGTATGGGATTAAAGGGTGTAGTTGAATTATTTATCGCTCACCTAGTTGAAATGTTGATTTTATATTGTATGGGATTAAAGGGTGTAGTTGAATTATTTATCGCTCACCTAGTTGAAATGTTGATTTTATATTCATTTTGTGCATTTATTTTCTGTTTAGAAATAACTGCTTTGGGCTATCGGTGGAGGATAGTCTTGATTGTTGTAGACTGTGCATGATGATTAGGCAGACTAAAACTAATCACTAGAATGTGTCATTGAGTATGACGTTAGAAAGAATACATTAACTCTATGTATTGACTGATGATGTGTACAATAATTGTTTATATGCATTGTGTTGTGTTGGAGGAGAGAGGTGATGTACTCCACGGTTTAAGGGAAGAGAGGTGATGGACCTCTAAACCGGGTGTTGTGTGGGAGAAGAGAGGGGATGGACTCCGTAGATACAGCTCATATGCTTGTCTATTTGAAGTATTGATATAAGCTCGTATGCTCATCTTCGGAAGTGTGATATAGTTCTTATACTTATCAGTTGAAGTGTTGATATAGCTCATATGCTTATCTGTTGATGTACTGATATAGCTAGTATGCTTATTTATTGTGAAATGAGGAAATGTTTAATATGAATTACTGTCTCATATCGGTTATTTGGTCAGGATTTGGACTATGGTTCTGAATTGAGAATTGAAAAGAAATGGAAAATGAAACTGGAATGTGTTACGAAAGAATGTAAAAGTGTTAACCATCTATCAAATAGTTAATCTTTTAGTCATTGTTCATAGCTGGTTTAGTGTATCTCTACTGGGCTGTTAGCTCACCCTATACGGGAATATCATTTTCAGGTACAGGTAGCATGCCATCTCCAAGGATATAGCTTGGGAGGCTAGAGGCGAATGGACCCTTTTGATGTGTTGTTTTGATGTGTTACATGTGGTTTCAAGCCAAGGGCTTTATGTGTATTTGAGTTAGTACTCTATTCTGTGTAACCAAGTGTTGACTTGGAAGGCTGTAAGCCCGTAAGGCATTTCTTTTTGTTGTTAACATGTAACACTGTTGTAAGAACTACTCTGATGAATAGAAATGGTTGGTTTATTTTATATCAATGCATGTCTAAAGTGATGGGTTGTATGTATTATTTTGAGGGCGTTACACAGCTAAGCATAGTTTTCAACTTATAGTGATGTAAACCTACAATCCTAGATTATAGACAAATAAGAAAAAAGAAAAAGAACAGCACCAAACTGTAGCAACTTGGTTTCTTGGAATCTAAAAATAAAACAAAATCTAACAAGGATCCAAATTCATTCAACGAACTAATTCTAAAATAAGTAACAAATAACTTTTCTTTCTTTTTAGACATCTTTTCCGCGATTGTATCAACAATTATCCATAGGTCAAAAATTCAATTATAGCACAAAGATGAAGAAAAAAAGAATGAACTTTTTAAGACATTAGCAATGAAAATCTCTATTCCTAGTGAATTAGCTATGGAATCGAGAAAAGACCCAGATCCAAACCTGAATCAATGCGAACAAAGAAGCCAAAAACTTCTTTGCTCAAATCTACAGCTACAGATCCAAATTTGAATACCATACAGTGAAATCCAAACCTAGAAATGAATGAATCCACTCGATCTCCAACCAATCTTTTTTAAAATCCCAATTACAAAAAAATAAAAATAAAAATTCATAATTTCATATCAGTTCGAACAAGTGTCTGCAAAAGCACAAAAAGTCACAAAAATCCACGCTTTCTTTTTAATTTCTTCTTCTTCAACTCAATTTTCTAAGCAGTCAAATAGATTTAAGCGAGAAATAAATGAAAAATCAAGGGAGTAAAAAAGAAAGTGAGCAAAAAAAATATAAATATACATACCCAGACAAAAGTTAGTGGTATAAAGAGAGAACGAGGTTAGCGAAGGAATTGAAATTTTGACGAATTGGTAGATTGTTCAGAGTTCAGGAGAAGCTGTCAGTGCTTGAAAGCAAATTCATGAGAGAGATTACTAGGAAAAACAGAGAGAGAGAGAGAGAGAGAGAGAGAGAGAGAGAGAAGAAGAAGAAAAAGAAGAAAAAGAAGAAAAAGAAGAAGAAATGTGAAATTGGAATCTGAACGAATGAGAGAGACGTGAAGACGAAGAAGAAGAAGAAGAAGAAGAAGAGCTAACCTAGTTTAGATATGGAGACTGACTGAGACATGAAGACGAAGACAAAAAAAAATACCTGACCGTCGTTGCTCGCTCGCCGTCGTCGCACGCTACTCGATGCCGTCTCACGCTGCTTGCTGCCGTCGCTCGGCGCCGTCGATTTGAGGCTCGCCGTCACCTACCGCTGCTCACAGTCGACAGAGAGAGTTGTGAGAAGAGAGAGACAGAGAGAGATATAGGGTTTTTGGTTCAAAAGGTTAGGGATTGTTGAGATTGGGGACTTTTGGTTGAAAGGGGGAAAAACAAACAGGAAGGGCAAAAAAAAAGTGAGTTCTCAGATTTTCGATTTTATTTTTTGCGACGTCAAGTTTTACCGTCACAAATGAAAGTTTAAACAATTTTTTATTTGCGATGGGGGATTGTCAACGCAAACAATGGCCTTACTTGTGACAGCAGGGGGTTGTCGTCGCCAAAAACCCGAATTATTTGTGATTGTAGTTTTTGCCATCGAAAAACTTATTTTTTGTGACAGTAAGTGGTACCGTCGCTGAAACCTGATTTATTGGAGACGACAAGTGGTGTCGTCACAAAAACTCACTTTTTGCGACGGTAAGTGTGCCGTCACAAATACTTTCATGTTTTATACCCCTTTTCTTGTAGTGCTATTTGGTCGTTTAATTTCATATTGG
Source organism: Camellia granthamiana (assembly GCA_036172215.1). Lineage (NCBI taxonomy): Eukaryota > Viridiplantae > Streptophyta > Magnoliopsida > Ericales > Theaceae > Camellia > Camellia granthamiana. Next base: position 58,460 of record JAXFYN010000898.1, read on the forward strand.
GATGAGTGACAAGCAAAGCTCTTCAAATTTTTTTTTTTATTTTTTTTTTTAAACTCACGTGATGTTAAAAATTGATAATCTAAACATAAAATCTAAAATCATTTACTTTTGCTATTACTAAAAACTGCATTAAATACTTTGACAAATATTCTAAAATATTCCATAAACAATCCTAAAAAGTTTTTTTTTTCCTTTTTCTTTTCTGTTAAAAGATTATTTACAAATATAAAAGTAATTACATATGTATGATCATAGTCCAGTAATAATAAAATCTCAAAAACCAACTGAACAAAGAGCCCTTACAATGGTGAAGTAATAAACAACACGAAGAGCTCAACAATCAAACTTCATAATAAGAAAGAAATCATCCACTTTTACATTAACGTTGTATTTAGTTGGGAGATTTAGAAAGGGATTTGGAAAGGACAAATAAAAAAGTCAGTAAAATGTGAATAAAATATACTTATGTTTTATTTAGTTTCACATACATTTTTCATTTTTCTTTTCAAATCTCTTCTCAAATCCTCCAATCAAACACAATATTATGGAAATTATATTAAACACACTTCCTACCATATATACCCTTAAATTATGTCATTTTCCTTTTTTTAGTTATGACTAATTTGTCTATTTAGTTATGACTTTATTTTAATTATGACTTATAAAATCTTTGATTATGTCTCATGTGTTATTTGGTTATAACCTTTATATATATATATATATTTATTTTAGTTATCACTAAAAAAATATAAAATTATATTATTTTCTTCTTTAATTTTAAGGTGTATACGGTACACACTTTTTAAGGAATGTGTGAGAAAGATCAAGAAACTGTTATTTGACAGAAATATTGATATGGCTTTGATTCAAGAAACAAAAAGGGCAAGCATGTCCAGCTTGGTGATTAGGAGCTTGTGGCCAAGGGAAAAGATGGAATCCATGACTGTGGATGCATTAGGTGTGGCAGGTGGACTGTTATGCATATGGGATCCTGATGTATTTCAAATTTCAGAGTGTTGTAGCAATCGAAATTTCATTCTGCTCTCAGGTACAATTAAGTACTCTTTTGAATGTGTTGTCATTAATGTTTATGCTCCAAATGATGTTATGAAGAGAGGGAAATTATGTGAGTCTCTTTTAAACTTGAAGACCTGTTTTCCAAAGCCTTGGTGTCTTGGAGGGGATTTCAATGAGATCACAAATTTGAGGGAGAGAATAGGTAATTCAAGGAGAGACAGAGGTATGAAGGAGTTTAAAGAGTTCATAGATAGCTGTGAGGTGGCTGATATGCAAATGTTAGGTAGAAAATTTACTTGGTGCAATGCCCATGATGGAAACAAATGGAGTAGAATTGACAGATTCCTCCTTAGCCCTGAGTGGTTGGAGAGATACAAATTCAAACTGTGGGGACTGCCAAGGTTGGTCTCAGATCACTGCCCCATAGTACTCAAGGAAGATGAGAGGGATTGGGGCCCCAAACCCTTTAAATTTTTGAATGCTTGGCTTCTCCATCAAAATTTTGCATCTTTTGTGGAAAATACATGGAAGGATCTTCAGTTTCAAAGGGATGTGGAGTACATACTGCATAGTAAATTGAAGGCCCTTAAGATGGCATTAAAGCAGTGGAGTAAGGAGGTCTATGGTAACACTGATACTCAACTCAAAACAGTAGAAGATCAGATTACTAGATTAGACCTCACGGCTGAATTAAGACCTCTAGAGGATGCTGAAATTAAACAAAGAAGAGAGGCTACGAATGAAATGTGGAGATTGAGTAGGAGGTTGGAATGGACTTGGTTGCAAAGGTCAAGGCTAGACTGGAACATGAAAGGGGACAGGAACACAAGGTACTTTCATGTCATGGCTACTAGTAGACAAAATAGAAATGCCCTCAATTCCATTGCTATTGGCGATAGGGTGCTTGAGGAACCATCCCTGGTCAAGAACGAGGTGTGGTCACACTTCAGACAACAATTTTCAGAAGATTGGAGGCAGAGACCTATGATAGGGGGTGATTTCAAGAGTGTGAGGCAAAGTGATTCATTCCATCTACTAGAGTCAGAGTTTTCAGTAGAGGAGGTTTGGGAAGCTGTCAAACTTTGCAATGGAAACAAAGCTCCAGGACCAGATGGATTCAATTTAATGTTTTTTCAGAAACAGTGGGAGGTGCTCAAAGATGATGTAATGCTCTTTATGGCAGATTTCCATAATAGGGGCAGGTTGGCCAGTGGGTTGAATAGTTCTTTCATTACACTTATTCCAAAGAAAGTGAATGCAGTTAATCTAAATGAATATAGGCCAATCAGCCTAATTGGGTCAGCCTATAAAATCCTTACCAAGGTCCTAGCAAGTAGACTAAAAAAGGTAATGCCAACTGTGATTGGTGAAGCTCAATCAGCTTTCCTAGGAGGAAGAAACATACTTGATGGAGTATTGATTGCAAATGAAATTGTGGATGGGTGGAAAAAATCTAAGAGAAGTGGGTTATTGTTCAAGATCGATTTTGAGAAGGCTTATGACTCTGTCAACTGGAACTTCTTGCTCTCAATGCTCTCTAGCTTTGGCTTTGGATCAAAATGGATTTCATGGATGAAAGAATGTTTATCTTCAGCTCTAATCTCAATACTTGTGAATGGCTCACCAACTAAGGAATTTTGTCCCCAAAAAGGCCTTAGACAAGGGGATCCATTATCTCCCTTCCTATTTAATCTGGCTGCAGAGGGGTTGAACATATTACTTATGAGAGCTAGGGAGTTGGGGTTGCTGAAAGGAGTAGTAGTTGGTGCTAATGGTGTAGTAGTTTCTCATCTCCAATTTGCAGATGACTCCCTTTTATTCTGTGATGCTGAATGCTCAGAAGTGCTAAACTTAAAAAGGATTTTAAGGTGCTTTGAAATTGCTTCAGGTCTCAAGATAAATTACCAGAAAAGTATGGTGTGTGGGTGTGGTATATCTGTATCTATGCTCAGTGAGTATGCCTCAATGCTGAATTGTAAATATAAATTTTTGCCATTGAAGTACCTTGGATTGCCTTTGGGTGCTAGCCCTCATAAGAAGCTGAGTTGGAAACCTGTTATTGAAAAGATTAAGCTCAGACTTGCTGGCTGGAAGAGGAGATTTCTCTCATATGCTGGTAGGCTAACTCTAATCAAGGCAGTGCTCTCAAGCTTGCCAGTGTATTACCTCTCTCTGTTCAAGGTACCAGAAGGGATAGCTAAAGAAATTGATCAACTACAAGCCTCATTCCTATGGGGAGGCCCTGATTTAAAGAGGAAAGTTCATTTAGTAAAATGGGTTGATGTAACAAAAAGCATCAAGCAAGGGGGCCTGGGTATTAGAAGAATAAGAGATATGAATGCGTGTTTATTAATCAAGTGGTGGTGGAGGTTTGCCAATGAAAATACAGCTTTGTGGAAGAAGGTGATTTGTAGCAAATACAAAGTGGAAGGTGGGAAATGGCTCCCAGAACCTATAGCAACCAGCAGATGTTCTAAAATTTGGGGAGATATTGTGGCAGTAGCAACTCAAAGGGTCAGCCTCCTATAATTTTATGTCAACAATCTGCAGATTAAAGTGGGAGATGGGTGTAGAGTTTGTTTCTGGCATGATTGCTGGAATGGAACAGTCAGCCTTAAAGTCTTATTCCCTAGACTATTCAGATTGTCTAATGATAAGGATGAGTCCTAAGGGCCTTTGTGACTAGTAGAGGTAACTCTGTTAACTGGGTGTTTCGCTTTAGGAGGGTTTTATTTCATTGGGAACAAGAGGAACTTAATACACTCGTTCAATCTATCTCAGCAGACCCCATGTTGAATTTAAACTTCCAAACTCCGGATATGGCAGTTTGGTTAGCAGCTAAACCAGGGCAATCCTTTGTCTCAACCTTGTATCAATACATTGATTTACAGCATGGTGATGTAATGAGTACTTGCAGGATGGTGTGGGTTAAAAACCTCCCCCCTAAAGTCCAATTTTTTGGTTGGCTTGCTTGGAAGCATAAGGTGAAAACTTCTGTTTTCCTGCACAAAATAGGTGTGCTGAATGCTAGTACTGGAACTTTATGCTTGTTTTGCAAACAAGCCCAGGAAACAGTAGAACATCTACTTATTTTATGTCCTAAGGTATGGAGAGTTTGGGCAGGTCTGCTGCAGTGGTGGGGAGCTCAGTGGGTGACACCTAGATCTGTTGAAGAACTCTTGCAGTGGTGGGCAGGAAATAATTTCACCAAAGCTGAAAGGCGTATCTGGAATGCAATCCCTCTGGTGGCCCTGTGGTCAATCTGGAAGCATAGGAATGAATGCCTTTTTCAAGATGTCCAACCCAACCTGGAAGAGCTGCAGGAAATTATCGCTGTGAGGACTGCAATTTGGCTGAAATCTAATTCAACGGATTTCCAATTTCCCATCACAGATTTTGTGCATAATTTGGGGCAAATTAGAGTATGCTTGGGTGGGAGGCTGTAATGCTTCTGTAATCAACTGTTGAAGGCAATATAGACTTGTTATGATTCAGGTTTACAAAGTGTTGGTTGTTATGATTCTGTTTTGGTCTGCTGGTTTGTTTGGCTGTCTTGTTTTGGTCTGCTGGTTGTTCTGTTTTGCTCTGCTGGTAGTTTGGTCTGCAGGCTTTGGGGTGGTTATGGTGGCTGATGGGGTGGTTTCATCAATAAAGATTTGGTCTGTATTGTCTGCTGGCTGATGGGGTGGTTTATGGTGGGTACTGATCTGGCTGCAATTTGGCTGAAATCTTGTTTTGGTCTGCAATTTGGCTGAAATATTGTTTTAAGCTGTAATGCTTTTGCAATCAACTGTTGAAGGCAGTATAGACTTATGAGGACTCTGTCTTGTTTTGGTCTGCTGGTTGTTTTGTTTTGCTCTGCTGGTAGTTTGGTCTGCTGGATTTGATCTGCACTGTCTGCTGGCTGATGGGGGGGTTTATGGTGGTTACTGATCTATGTTGGACTGCATGCCATGGTAGGATGGTATGGCTGGTGTACATGTTTAGGATTATGAGGACTCTGCTTCTGTGTCTGCTCCAGAATTAGTAAGGCTGCTTAATTGTTTTCATCAGAAAGGGTAGGTTGTTTGCTGGTGTATTGTTTTGACCTAGTGAGGATGCTGCTATGTTCCAATTTGGATAGCAAAGCTTGGCTGCTGCTGTATTCTTATTGCTGGGTGTTTGCTTCTGTTGTTCTCTTTTTCTTCCCCTCTTGTGTTGGTTTCTCACCAACTGGCGCTTGGTGCTTTTAGCACCAAGCTCCTCTTTATTGATGTAATCTTTCTTACCTTGGTGGTTTCATCAATAAAGATCTTCTTTGCCGCTCAAAAAAAAAAAAAAAAAAGGAATGTGTACTATAATATTTCCCATACATTCAACAAAAATTAATATCATGACCAAATTAACTCCTAATCGCCCAAATAAAAGTTAATAAACTTCTCAATAAGTTGCACCAAATTGCAACTCACTTGACTTTTTTGAAAGTGAATTTTTTCCTTAATAATCACTAGATTAATCAGTATGGAGGCGCGAGTAGGTTTTACATGATGTGAAAAGGTAATTAATATTATCCCCAATGCCAATTCCCAATTGATCATTGATGATCAAATCATCACACTTCCAAACTTAGAGACTAACAGATGAAATCCATACCTAATCTCAACATTCTTTATCTTTCCTTTTATATATAGGAAACAAAAACAGAAACAAAAAACAAAAGAAGCAGTTCAAAGCTACAAGTAAACAAAAACGACACTAGTGTTTAAAAATTTCAACTTGATTCTCATCATAATCAGAAGTTGATTAACCACGAGTTGACTTAATTCTAAATCCATTAATGATGCAAGGCAGTGAGTGATGTCTGTTTTATATATAAAAGGGAATTCTATGTATATAGGTGTGCAGTATATGCATCTTTGATTACGATATTTATGTATTTGATTATGACTTATTATATTGTTAGTTATGACATGTCGTGATATTGGTTATACCATTATTTTAGTTATGATCCAACAATTATGTCATTATACCTCACGTGATATTTGGTTATAACTTAATTTTTTCTTTTAATTATGACTCATAATATTGAGTTATGTCATTTATAATAATCAAACTCACAAATAACATAACTTGCCTATGATACATATCTTTTTAAGGGTGTACCACATAACATTACCCACGGGTAGGGCTGCAAATGAGCCGAATCGAGCCGAATTTTAGTATGTTTTAGCTTGTTTATTAAGATTTTAACAAGTTTGAACTCGAGCTCAAACTCAATAAAAACTTAATGAACCAAGCTCGAGCCGAATTGGCTTAGGTTTGACTTGAACTCAAACCTGTTCGCAAGCCTTAACAAGTCATAAAATTTATAAATTCATACTTGCGTATGATATTAAAATTAAAATTAAAACTTTAATTATATATACAATATATATACACACAAACATACTAAAAAAAGTCAACATTTTACCAAAAATAATAATATCTACTACTATTATTATATAAATGTACTATCTATAGTTAATTATTTATATTTATATTTTTTTAATATATAAATCACATATTTATCTTATTTTTTATACATATTTTTATATTATTTAATATATAAATAATAAATGTTAAATGAGCCGAGCTTGTGAGCCGACCTTTAATATGTTTGAACTTGTTTATTAAAAATCTAACGAGTTTAAACTCGAACTCAAAATATATATATATATATATTTAACGAATCGAGTTCGAACGAGATTTTACCAAGCCGAACTCGACCCTGTTCATAAATGGATCTTTGTTCATGCACTACAAAAAATTAAGGTTTTAGAAACTAAAATTTAGGGATAAATTTTTTTTTTAGGGACCAAATACTTTTGTGCGAAAAGTGTTATTATATTTTTAGCAACAAAAATTGAACATTAGTGATGAATTATTATCCTTTTGAGACCAAATTTTTTGTCTCAAAAAATAATCCATTTTGAGACCAAATTATTTTGTCCCTAAAAGTCTATTTATTAGTGACATTTTCAAAATTTTGTTGTTAAAAGCCTTGTTTTTGATTTTTCGGGA